>JABWTJ010000664.1:877952-980075 GCA_016801875.1 Solanum sitiens | reverse complement strand
AAGAGTTAAAGTGTTTTGAAACGGAACCTCACAACGGTCCGTCATGTCTGTGACGGTCCGTCCTGCAGGTCCATCACAGAGTTCAGAGAGTCGATTTCAGCACTCAAATATAAGAATTCCAAGTGTTTGGAACGAGACACCCTCGACGGTCCGTCGTGCCCATGACGGTCCGTCGTTGGATACGTCGTCTCAGACAGTTTTCCAGAAATAAAATCTGCTGCTCAAAACGACTAAGCAGGTCGTTACAATTTTAGTCAGTTTAAGCCTAGAAACCTAGCAAGAACTTAACTAAGTCAAATAAAAAATCAAAACTTAGAAAATGAGAAGCAAGAAAGTAGAAAAATGCCAGGAACCCTAGTTCAAGAACACAACAAGGTTCCATCAGTTCCAGCCCTGAAATCTTAATATTTCCTCGTGGATTTCATCTCCAGTTATGTGGGATTTAACTATTGGGTTTCTTTCACCTATTAGATCCTTAGTTTTCAGTCAGTTCTTGATTCTCTTATCATGATTAAACCTAGGGTTTCTAGAATTACAGGAGATCATCATGAATTACTTAGATATATGTTCCAAATCAGATTGTAAAGTTATTATTTAGTTTGTCGCATGAATTTTAGAATCATATATGTGTATTTTCTTAGTTCTTGAATTACACATGCTAGGTTAGATATTTCAGTTACTTCAGATATACATGCCTCAATTATTAATGCATAATTATCAGATTAATTATTGCACTCTCAGTTTGCATGTTCAGTTTTGACCTATCCATTATTTACAGAAATTCAGTCATAATGTCTTAATCACTTAATTTATTGGGAGTAGCATAACACCGAGTTGGACTAGGGTTCACCACACCCAAATAGTCCCAGAACTACTAGCCCAGTAGGTTGTAAGTCCCTTCTATGGGCATAAGTTTAGTGATCACGTCAGCATGCCTTTATACCTCTGACAGGGTATATTAGGTCCTCTAGATGGGGCATATACATCGAACTCCACATTTAGCTCATGTGGTTTTATTATCAGTTATTAGTAGCTCCCACAGTTCTCTCAGAGTCTATTGCATTGACAATTTATCAGTATATTCAGTATTTAGTTCATCATGTTATAAATTGGTCATTTCATTCAGTTACCTCATCATTCAGTATATCATGTTTAGATTACTATAATTGCTTTTATTCTTTTCAGTTATGTTTTATTTCAGCTTTACTCTATCTTACATGCTCAGTATCTTCAAGTACTAACGCATACGTGATCTACATCTTCTCGTGATGTAGATTCATGTTCTCAACATCCAAATCGCGCTTAGATCGATTTCTAATCTCCATTTCAGCAGATTCATTGGTGAGTTCTTATTCTCTGAGGACAATAGTCATGAGTTTCTCTTCAGTATTTAGTCTTTTTGTTTCAGTTTTTGCAAGACTTAGATGGATCCCGTCCCAAAATTTCTAGTTAGTTTAGAGGTTATTTTCAAACATAATTTCATCTTAGTATTGAGTTAATAACTTCCTCCTATTAAACTCGTCACTATTTAAAATATCTCAGTTATAGAATATGGGTATTCCCCATCTTTTCATTTGAAATTATGATTTAGCTTCCGCATCAATTATTTTCTTTATTATGCTCATTATCATGCCAGCAGGGTTAGCTTGGGATCATTTGTGGTCCTAGGTCCCGTGTGCGCGTCTTGGGGGTAGCTCGGGGCTTGATATAGCCGCCTACTAACTCAAAGATGTGCCTTGATTTTGGTATGAGCAATGGAAAGAGGAAAGGCTCGTTGGAGAAGGTCAAGTTAGTTGGGCACATTCAAGATGACCTTCCTTGATAGGTTCTTTTTGTAACACTCTGAAAGTCCAAGAGCTAATATAGAGCCTCACATATTGATCTAAGGTTAGTAACACTGTTATAAGGCCTAATATAATTTTCATAAACAATTTAGGAAGTTTTAGAGTCAAGACGTCAAGAAATGTCCAAGACGTACGGAAGCTAGTGTAATTGAACTAGTAAAACATCCTTAGGTTTAATGAAGTTTTGGAGGTGTTCTATGAAGTCTAAAACTTATAGAAAGACTTTAAACAGGTAAAATAATGTAAAAAGGGTGAGAACCTCCAGGTATGACCCCCCGAGGATCGTCCTAGGGGTCCAAGGAGGGACCCCACCCTTGGGCAAGCAAGTTGCATGCCAAAGCAGTAGTCAAGTTGGCCTTGGAAGAAGTGTGCGTACATGCTCCACCAAGATCCAAAATCATGGTATGCAATGCAGACCCGTATAGGACTCGTGTGGTTCAAAAATTTATTAAGGAAAAGTTATGTTAGAAGCTCCGCGATGCGGACTTGTTCCCCGACGAGAATCTGAAATTTGGAATTCAAGTTTAACTTCGTTAAAGGATCAACTTAAGTGAGGGGTATTTTGGGTATTTCAGGAGGGACTATATATTTATTTTTAATCATTTTTCCCTCATATTGACTCACTCAAATCAAATCCCCAAATCAAAACCCAAATGCTCTCACCTCTCTCTTTTCTCTCTCTCTATTCAACCTCCATTGAAGGAAGAAGAAAGCTTGAAGAAGACCAATTTCTCTAGGATTTCACTTGAATTTTGTGTATTAAGATTAATTAAGGTATGTGTTCTTCACTCTTTGGATTCCTTTCCCCAAGAGGTCCTCTCAAAGTTGATTTCTAAATCACCCAATTCTTAGGGTTTTTCTATACAAATGGGTTTTCTTCTAAACTTGAAATTTATTGTTTATTATGATTAATTGTGATTACCCATGAATAATTAAGTGTATATTATTGAGTAATTGATGTTGATTAGTTGTAATTTCATTTATAACATGATCTTTACCCGATTCCCCCAAATCTAGGATCTTGTTTATGAATTAATGGGAATTGAAGAATGTATTGGTTGTCAGACTTGTTTTAACTATTCTAATTCATTCATGGACTGACTAGTGTTATGTATTGATGGGATTGAATATAATTATTGAAGAATTCATGATGAACCCTTCTCTCCTAATCATAGATCACGAATTGAAGTTAATTTGGATAATGATGATACAATGGACTTAGTTGTTGTATAGACTACTATTGTATGATGTTGTTACACCTATTGTTGGAAAAAATTGGTTTGTCAATGGTAAGACCATGGATAATGGCTTTTGAAGGAAATTTGGTGAGACCTTATGATCCTAAACCTTTACTTCAATTTTGATGGCTTGTACTTGATGATGACGTTTAGATGAAGTGTATCTTGTGATTATATTAAGTAGGTGTTGGCATGATTATGCAATTCTTGATTATGTGAAATTGTGAGATTATGATTATGATGTAATGATATAAGGTTGTTTATGAATTACCTATGTTTTTTATTATGACATGATGATGATGATGTGCTAATCTCACATATGAGGGTTGTAATGAAAGGATATTCTCATGCAATTCCTAATGAGTTAATAACTATGACTATACAAAGTTTTTCTTATGTTCTTATAAAGTAAATGTTATGCATATGTTAACTTTACATGTTGATGATCCTATATGATTTTAGTTTCACTTATGGACATGTCATTTGTCCATATTGCTAAATATAATGTAGAATGCTCTTAATGCTATGATATGAGAAGCTAGTCATTGCTTCTGATCCTTTGTTTGGTTTACTTGGTTGAGTGAGGTTATGGCACTTTACTTGGTCATTGGAATTGTAGAATTGATGGTGAGTTCTGAGTAAGGATCTTGCATATGTTGTAATGTTATGAACTCTTACACATGCTTTGTTGTTATAACATGATATTGGAATTATTTTGGTTATGTACTTAAATATGATATTACATATGTTGACTTGACTTTACTTGATGATGTTGGTCTTGTGTTGTAAATGGTCTTTTCTTAAGGGATATGTGATTATTGGCGTATATGGGTTCTTGGTTGTGCATAAGTATTTTAAAAGTAACTTAGCATGGTTTTGAACAAATACCCCATTGTGCATTATTTCAAAGTAGGTGTGTGCATATGTTTCCATACTCAGTACAACTGGTGTACTAACCCATATTTCTCCCTTTGTCCCAAACATTATAGGTTCCGGTCATTGAAGGGTTCGTGGACAATTTTCAAGGATTACATGGATCATTTCTCCAAGAGTGGTTATGTCCTCAAGATCCGAGGATGATGCCTTTTCTCATTCTACCTGTGTTACTTTCTATAGTGCAAGGACATTTGTTTCCTTGTTTTTGTTCAAGAAATTGTTGTAAGCCCTAAGTGGTAATTATACATTTGTGTAATTAAGGGGTATGCCCGAATTGTTCTATTCTGATTTAGATGGTTTTATAAGAGACATCCCTATTAGACTATATTGTGTATATTATATATGTGACATAAAAATAGAAGCCTATCTAAGCTTACTATGCAAAGAGTCTAAGTAAACTCCCTATGTATAAATGATGTGTAAGCGAGACGTCTATGTAAACATCACTATGAATATGTATATGAAAAGTTTTAATTATCCTCACGTTTTAACCTATGAATGTAATGATGAATTCTAAGAGGCTAGTCTTAGTCCTCTCCTAGGACAACGACGCTTGTTACGTCTAGGGGGTGCTCTCCGGATGTGACAAACTTGGTATCAGAGCATGGGGTTGAATATCGCTAGGATCACGGTCTCATTAAACCATATCTATGTAGTTCATAATTGTAAAGCGCCACACACTTACGAATGAGAGACTATGTTATGCTTAGGAAATTCTCATCTTCTTGTTATTCCTAGGTCGTGCCTCTAGAGTCTTTCTTTATGTGTTCATTTCACCAAAACCTTTAGTCGTGGTAATAGGTATGACTCTTAGAAGGAAAGCCACAACAAGGGATGTAGAAGGGATTGCTAATATGAAAGATCATCACAACCAAGCTCCTCCGCAAGACAATCAAGTGCCTATGAGTGATCAAGTTCCGATTGTTTCTGCACCTACGATGGATGGAGAGATAACGTCATCTTTTTTCAATTTGGCTCAAGCCATTACTTTTCAAGCTAATTGAACCTAAATGAACCTTTTATGGTGACTACCCTGGTAGGTTATTCGGTGGTTGCAAAAAGGGTATGTAGAAATTGTCCTATAATGTTGCCTCATAGAGTTACTCATGTTGAATTACTAGAACTTAATATGGTTGATTTTGATGTCATTTTGGGAATGGATTGGTTTCATGATTTTTTTTCTTCCATTGATTGTAGAAAAAGAGTTGTTAAGTTCAATTTTCCTAAAGAAACCGTCTTAGAGTGGAAGTGGGAAAATTCTATCCCTAAAGGTCATATAATTTCTTTTCTAAAGGCTTGTAGGATGATATCTAAAGGGTGTTTATACCATAATGTAAGATTCAAAGATTTAGACTTCGAAAGTCCTCCCATTGAGTTGGTCTCCGTAGTGAAGGAATTTTCGGAGGTCATTTCCTAGTGATCTTCTCAAAATCCCTCCGGAACGGGAAATTGATTTTTGTATTGAATTGATACCGGATACGAACCCTATTTCAATTCCTCCTTATCCAATGACTCCAGTCGAATTTAATGAGTTGAAGTCTAAACTCAAAGATTTGCTAGACAAGTGTTTCATTCGTCCTAGTATTTATCCATGGGGTGATCCGGTGTTGTTTGTGAGGATAACAGATGGGTCCCTTAGGATGTGTATTGATTACCCAAAACTCAATAAAGCCACTATAAAGAACAAGTATCTCTCCCTAGGATTGATGATTTATTTAATCGACTCCAAGGTGTGAGTTAATTTTTAATAATTGATTTGAGGTCGGGTAATCATCAACTTAGGGTGAGAGGTGAAGATATATCTAAGACTGCTTTTCAAACTAGGTATGGTCACAATGATTTTCTAGTGATGTCATTTGGGTTGACAAATGCCCCGACGGATTTTATGGACCTAATGAATCGGGTGTTCCAAAATTACCTTGATGCTTTCATGATTGTCTTTATCAATGACATCTTGGTACATTCTAAGGGTGAGGATGATCATATGGACCATTTGAGGGTTGTATTGCAAGTCCTTATGGATCACCAACTTTTTTCCAAGTACAGTAAATGTGAATTTTGGTTGAGATCGGTTGCGTTTCTTAGTCATATCATCTCTAGTGAGGGTGTAGATATTGATAGGAGAAAGACTGAAGCGGTTAAGAATTTTCCTAGACCTTTAGCTCTAAAAGATATAAGAAGTTTCTTGGGTCAATCCAGGTACTATAGAAGGTTTTGGATGGGTTTGTGTCTATTGAATCTCCTTTGACAACTTTGACTCAAAAAATGTGAAATTTGAGAGGTCGGAGGCTTATGAAAGAAGCTTTCAAGTGTTGAAAGATAGGCTTACCTCCGCTCCAATGTTGACCTTACTAGAGGGTAGCAAGGGTTTTGTGGAATATTGTTATGCTTCTCGAATTGGCTTGGGTGGTGTCCTTATGCAACATGGTAAGGTTATAGATTATGACTATAGCCAACTCAAGGTTCATGAGAAGAACTACCCAACTATGATATTGAGTTAACGACCGTAGTGTTTGCCTTGAAAATATGGAGGCATTATCTTTATGGGGTTCATGTTGATGTGTATGTATACCATAAGATTCTTCAATAGGTGTTTAGTCAAAAGGAGTTAAACCTCCGACAAAGAAGGTGGTTGGAATTGTTGAAACATTACGACATGAGTGTTCTCTACAACCCCGACAAGGACAATGTGGTTGCGGATTCTCTAAGTCGTATGACCATGGGAATTGTGTCTCATGTAGAATAATCCAAGAAAGACCTAGTGAAATATGTTCATAGGTTGGCTCCTTTGGGTGTTTAATTGGAAGATTCTCATATTGCTGGTTTTATTGTCCATCATAACTCTGAATCGTCATTGGTGGTTGAGGTGAACTCTAACCAACACCTTGATCGATCATTGATGAAGTTGAAGGAATCGATTCTTGGTAAGCTTAATGAATAATTCTCCTTATGGAGGATGGTGTTTTGAGGTACCAAGAGATGTTGTGTGTTCCCAATGTAGATGATTTGAGAAACCAGATTCTTGAGGAAGCTCATGCTTCCTGTAATTCCATTCATTGGGGTTCTAGTCGATGTATCATGACCTTAGAGAAGTATTTTGGTGGGATGACTTTAAAAGAGACATAGGGGAATTTGTTGCAAAGTGTCCAAATTGACAATAAGTTAAAGCCGAGCGCCAAAAGCCAAGTGGCTTACTTCAAGAAATACAATTTTCCACATGGAAGTGGGAAGTGATTAATATGGACTTCGTAGTGGGTTTCCCTACGACACGAAGGTAAAATGACTCTATATGGGTGTTTGTCTATTGGTTCACAAAATCCACTCACTTAATCCCTGTTAAGTCAACTTATTCGGCGGAAGAGTATACAAGGATCTATATCAATGAAATTGTGAGTCTTCATGGGATCCCTTTATCCATCATTTTGGATAGAGGTGATCAATTCACTTCTCGATTATTGGAGGTATTTCCAAAAAATGTTAGGTACTCAAGTATAGTTAAGCACCACTTTTCATCCCCAAACGGATGGTCAAGCAGAGTGTACTATTCAAAGTATTAAGGATATGCTTAGAGCTTGTGTTATTGACTTGAATGGAAGTTGGGATGAACACTTGCCTTTGGCTGAGTTCTTTTATAACAATAGTTACCATTCGACTATATCCATGACTCCTTTTAAAGATTTGTATGGAAGTAGATGTAGGTTGTATATTTGATGGTTTGAGGTTTGTGAGTCTTCACTCTTTGGTCCCGACTTGATCTATGACGCTATTGAGAATGTTCATATGATAAGGAACCGATTGAAAATTGCCTAAATCCGGCAAAAATCTTATGCCGACAATAGGAGAAGAGACCTTGAATTCAAACAAGGTGATAAGGTGTATTTTAAAATTTCACCCATGAAAGGAGTGATGAGATTTGGCAAGAAAGGTAAACTTAGTCCTCCCTTTGGGTCCTAATGAAATTTTGCAAGTGGTTGGCAAGGTTGCATAAAAGTTGAGATTACCTAGTGAGCTAGCTTCGGTTCACCCGGTATTCCATGTCACCATGCTTAAGAAGTGCATCGGTGACCGCGAGTCCATTCTTCCTATTGAAGGTCTAGGTATGGATGAGAACCACTCCTATGAAGAGGTTCCGGTGGAAATCCTTGATCGACAAGTGAAGAAGTTGAGAAATAAAGAGGTGGCCTCCTTAAAAGTTCTATGGAGAAACCACCTAGATTAGGGAGCAACATGGGAGGCCGAGGCCGAGGCCGACATAAAGTCCTGTTATCCTTATACCTTTGCTAATTAAGGTTAGTTGTTCGTATTAAATAAGAAAATCGTGGATAATATGAATTTGACTTGTTTTTCAAGTATGTTCATATTTTGGGTAAGGTTTATGCTAAAATTAGTTTTCATGAAAAAAAAGCTTTTGTGTTAACTTGCACTATGTGAAATATATGTTTTGTCATTTTGAGATTTTGGTCTTTTGATGTTATCGTGGAAGACTAGCATGGTAACTCTTTAATGACATTTTTTTGCTCATGTTGATTTTTAGAATATCTCATAATGTGTTATGAAACGTTGAGCTCTTATGTTTTGTGACTTGAGTTTCTATGTGTAATATTGTTGATATGTGTTGAATGGAGTTGTGAAGTACTCCTATGAGTTGTGACTCATTGTATACATGTTGTTGGTTGGGCTGCTAGTATTGAGTCTATACTTCCCCTACAAAAGATTTTAGTGTCATTCGGGTACAAATGTTCCTAAGAGGGGGGATAATGTAACACTCCGAAATTCCAAGACCTAATCTATATCCTCACATGTTGGTCTAAGGTAAGTAACACTGTTATAAGGCCTAAAATAATGTTAATAAACCATTTAGGAGGTTTTAGACTCAAGACATCAAGAAACGTCCAAGACATCCGGAAGATAGTGTAATTGAACTTGTAAAGGGTGAGAAAGTCCAGGTCCGACCCCTAGAGGATTGCCCTAGGGGTCCATGAAGGAACCCCACCCTTGGCCAAGCAAGATGCATGCCTAAGCAGCAACCAAGTTGGCCTTGGCAGAAGTGTCTCCGCGTCGCGGACATGCTCCACCAAGACCCAAAAGCTTGGTCAGCGACACAGACACATAGTGGACTCATGTGGTTCAAACTTTTATTAAGGAAAAGTTGCGGGAGCAGCTCCGCGACGCGGACTTGTTCCCTGACAAAAATCTGAAATTTGGAATTCAAGTTTGACTTCATTAAAGGATCAACTTAAGTGAGTGGTCCTTTTGGTACTTCATGGGGGCCTATATATTGATTTTCAATCAGTTTTCCCTCATATTTACTAACTCAAATCAAATCCCAAAATCAAAACCCAAGAGATCTCACCTCTCTCTGCTTTCTCTCTCTATTCAACCTCCATTGAAGGAAGAAGAAAGCTTGAAGAAGAGGATCAGAACTCGAGGATTTCACTTGAGTTTCGTGCATTAAGATTCATTAAGATATGGGTTCTTCACTCTTGGAATTTCTTTCCCCAAGAGGTCCTCTCAAATTTGATTTCTAAATAACCCAATTCTTAGTGTTTTTCTATAAAAATGAGTTTTCTTCTAAACTTGAAATTTATGGTTGATTATAATTAATTGTGATTACCTATGACTAATTAAGTATATATTCTTGATTAATTGATGTTTATTAGTGATGATTTCGTGTGTAACATGTCCTTTCCCCAATTCTCCCAAATCCAGGATCTTGTTTATGAATTGATGGTAATTGAAGAATATATTGGTATGTATTGTTGGTATTGAATATTGTAATTCATTCATGGACTACCTAAGGTTATGTATTGTTAGGATTGAATATATTTCTTGATGAATTAATGATGAACCCTTCTCCCCTAACTGTAGATCATGAATTGAAGTTAATTTGGATGGTGATGATACAATGTGTTTAGTTGTTGTATAAATTACTATTGTATGATATTGTTACACCTATTGTTGGACGAAATTGGTTGGCTGATGGTAAGACCATGGATGATGGATTTGTCACACCCGGATTTAGGAATCCGAATACAACCGGCGTCGTTAACCTCTCAGAGGTCGCAGACAAGCCTCTTCTTAGCTTTCATCACAATCATACAGTTAAATTTGTGGAAAATTTAAAACTTTTTAATACTTATTGAAGTGTACATAGACTTCATATACCCGCATAAGAGTGATATTCTAATAAGCTCAAACTAAAGCAACCATCTATCAATAGATTAAACAATTGAAATATATAATAATAATAATAATAATAATAATAGTTTGCCAAATCGGCCTTATTACAAACGTTTGAACAAATGTTTGAAATGAAATGCTAGGGACAGCATCCACTAGCTATATCTAATGTACTAAGCTAGAATCATAAATATAGCATCCTCGAACTCAAGAGGACCAACCAAAGTCTTGAGATTGCTAATCCAAACTGCTTCGTCGAATCTTCAATCTTGTCTCGGACCTGCGCCTATAAAAATAGTAATAATATATGGGTTTAGTACACACTTGTACTAAGTATGGGTGTATGTACCTAAAAACATAAGGACTATGGATGATCAATGAAAGCTCTTCCTAAACCAACATGCCGTTTCTAGAAAGTTAAGTCACTTCACTTTCTTAATTCGGTATTCGTGATTCATGCTATGAATATGACATGTTCTCGTGCAATTAAGGAACACAACTCATTTTCTATATGAACATAAGACCTTGGAATCATGAACATAATTTTAGAACGACTTAAACAAAACTTATTATTTTTGCTCCCTTAGGCCGAGAGCTCACCTCTCCAGCCTTAGTTTATTTTTTAGTCTTTTATTCTCTCTGTTGTGTAGTTCAATGATCTCCTTTGATCTTATGTTTTACTTACAAGTGCAATGATTCATTAGTGTCCCATACCTACAATGAATCGAGTAAGTAATTCACAAGACTAAGGAAATGATTTGGCTACCTT
Organism: Solanum sitiens; assembly: GCA_016801875.1. NCBI lineage: Eukaryota > Viridiplantae > Streptophyta > Magnoliopsida > Solanales > Solanaceae > Solanum > Solanum sitiens. The sequence goes on along the minus strand of JABWTJ010000664.1, from coordinate 969,108 downwards.
ACGTACAAGTTACATATTTCATTCTTGTTAAATTGGGTATGAATGTATTTATAATCTAATCTTTATTAGCTATGCCCATTATTTGGTTGTTGGCATAATATATAAATCTTTGGGGCATATATTCATACTCCAATATTGGCATAAACCACTAAGTTGTTAATATTTCATTCTTATCAAACATTGATGATTGACATTCTTAAGCTCTTGCTTACTTAGCTCACTTTGAACTTACGTTTCTTCTTCTTTGATCTGTTGTTCACTTTGAACATGCTACTTTCAGTCTTTCTTACGTTCTTAAAGAAGTCTTTAGTATTAACTGAAATAGATCATGCGAGCTAACATGAAATCCAGTGTCTTTCCCACACCGAAAAGAGGTGGATGATAGGTTAAAATGAAACCAAGCTCAGTGTCTTCCCCACACTGAAAAGAGGGGGTTCACTGGCTAAAGTGAAACCAAAGTCAGTGTCTTCCCCACACTGAAAAGAGGTGGTTCACGGGTAAAGTGAACCGAATACTTTCTTGAGCTTTAACCGACATAGATCATGTGAGATAAACATGGAATCCAGTGTCTTCCCCACACCGAAAAGAGGTGGTATCACCGGCCAAAGTGAAACCGAAACTACCTAGTATTCGTAGGTGGATTTCTTCACTAGCTAGTCCCTATGCTAGCAACATAGTTCAAAGACTAGGAGACTTCAGAGACCCTAGTCCACCTGGGTGGTTATGTCGTATCATAAGGCTTACATGTGCTAGCACAAGCTCATTGCTAGTCTATCGGTGCTAAGATCAGATTTATTTTACTTTATAACCTTTAGAGTTGACTCAAACATTATGGAAGCTTGCTTCTAGTATGCGGTATACTAAACTCAATGGATGACTGGTCATCCCTTTTCTGTATTTGATGAGTATGAACTTAAATCTTACATTATCATCATGGTGCGAGTGAGACTTGTGTCACAGCTTCTAGCACCCTCTTATGTGAGTATCTTTGACATAATCTTTTAAATGTAAGTTAGGTCTGTCTCACTTCCTTTAACACTCTATATTAGGTCAATTTCATAACTTAAGCTTTGAGTTTTTTCATTACTCACCTTATCTTGTTCAACGTTAATTGATAGTCTTGTACAATTCTTTAGGAAAGTTATAAGGACTTATTAAATGTTATTACGTTCACAAGTTTGTGTGGATAGGGTATGTTGGGACTTGTCCCATTGATTGACATACCCTATGTTATGAGTTCATTGAGTTAAGATTTGTATGACTTCACATATTTTGGAAGTAATATTGCTAGCCAATTTGTTGGCATAAATCAAACTATGATATTATCACTAGCCAATTCAATTACTTCATGAATACATTATAGTAATCTATCATGTTAAACAAGCCAACTTTTAACCTTTGTTTAGTCTATGAAACAATTCAATGAACAACTTATAACAATTTCATCTTCTCAAACACAAGTAGGCATTACAACATTATTATCTCATGTAAATAACACCCTAATCATATGGACCTAACATATATGTATCATTCGACATTATCAATCACATAATCCTACACATACTGATTAGTTAGCACAACTTACAAATAACATGCTCGAGATTTACATTTAAACAAACTACTACAATCGGAAATAAGGAGAACTAGGGAGATGAACATGTGATTCATTGGAAACAACCCCAGTTTTCGGATTCTTGAATTCAAAACATTTGAAAAGTACCTTGGAGAAAGGAATCTAGGAGAGAAAACCCATACCTTACTGTAGAATTAAATCTACGAAGATCACCTTGCACTTTGCACGAAAACCTTGAAGAACTGCTTGAAATCGCCTAGGGTTTCTTTACGTTTTCTCACTTATTTTCGGTCATAGCATTTACTAATGAATAATGTGAGTCTATGTCTTTAGGAACTGAATAATGAATAATTCATCGTAGACTAAATAAATTAATTAAATAACTCAATTATCTATTACCAAAACGCCCCTCCTAAATTGAGTAAAAATAGGAGAACACTTGACTTAACCGAAATCTGGAATTTTGCTTAGTGGTTTCGATTTTGGCCATTTAAATTAATTAATTAAGTTGCTAATTTAATTAATTATGTAACCTAGGGTAATTACTAAAGTACCCCTAAGTTGTTAGGACTATAACTAACTCTTTGGACCATCCTAGGTTAAGTACTAGGATGTCTCTTAGTTAGTTACTCGCCTTAGTGTCACCCGGTTAGGTCTTAGGTTGTCGGGTCCACTAGTTAGTTATTTTTGGTTAGTCCTAGGTTAGTTAGTTAGTTAGGTGAGTTAGTTAGAGCCTAGTACCGGTTAGGGAGCTTGGCCCCACGTGGCTGGACTCGGACGCGCGCCTGTGACCAACCGCTCTAACCGAATCGGTTAGCTTGGTCCTTCGGCCGGTTGCACATGTGTTTCCGTGTACTTTCCTAACTAACCAATCTGGAAGGTTCATTTGGAATGTTCACTTACTGTCCAAGGATCCTCACTATGTCCTTGGGCACTGCTTAATCTACATGATCATTTTAAGTGATCATGTGCTATGGTACCTAGGCTTAACACTTGGATACCTAGTACCTAATGAGTGTGTGTGTGAAGAATAATTATAATTTATCTTAGGGTCTTCATTGCAGGTACAATTCTTAAACAAGCTTGGATTTGAGTATTTGACATAGACGTATATTTTAATTTACTTGTTTAGATATTGGCTGCCACCCTTAAGCCAATATCCTCTAACATGCCCAATATTTCTCAATATTGGGCATTGGGATGCCTATGTGCCCCAATACCTATTCTAAAACCTAATAGGCTCTTTACTAGACAAGTACATTTTTTGGAATGTTATATGATTTTGAAGGAGATTTGGTAATACCTTATGATCCTAAACCTTTACTTCAATTGTGATGGCTTGTACTTGATGATGAAGTTCAATTGAAGTGTATCTTGTTATTAGATTAAGTAGGTCTTCGTATGATGATGCAATTGAAATGTCTTTATTATGTGAATTGTGAGATTATGATGAAGATGTTATGATATAAGGTTGGTTATGAATTACCTATGTTCCTTATTATGACATGATGATGATAATGGGCTAATCGCACATATGAGGGTTCTAATGAAACGATATTCTCATGCAATTCGTAATGAGCTAATAACTATGACTATACAAGGGGTTAGTCTCCTATGACATAAACTAAGTTATTATTGTTAATGAAAGATTTAAAGACATTTCAAAAGGGACTCTAGCTTAGCACCAAGTGAACTAATAGTGAGGAGTGTCCTTTCCCAAGTAGGGAAGATAGGTTCATTATTGTACTCATGAGATAGAGATTACAATGCCAATAACATAAAGATGGTTTCAAACTTGTATCCTAGTTCTTGAACTACGTTTCCTCCATATGAATACTATCTAGTGGATCCACATAGATGCTATGTTTCATGCTGTGTACTACTTTGGTAAGTAGACCACCTTCTTTCGATGTAGGGTTTCATGAAACTGGATTCCACATCTAGATCTTGCAGTCTATGTCAGTTAAGGCATATGTTCCCAAAAGTAAAATGAGGTAAATTTTTTAACAGTTACTAGGGTGACTTAAGGGGTTTGACTTAGTCTAGGTAGGGGTATGGGACTGTACCTATACACTGCACTTGTTGCCCTTGAGGGAACTCCTAAAATGTTGTTTTGATGTTCTTATTAAGTAAATGATATGCATATGTTGACTTTACATGTTGATGATCCTATACGAAGTTAGTTTCACTTATTAACATGCTATTGTTCTATATTGCTAAATATGATGATGACTACTCTTGATGCTCTGATATAAGAAGCTAGGCATTGCTTATGATCCTTTGTTTGGTTTACTTGGTTGAGTGAGGTTATGGGACTTTACTTGGTCATTGCACTTGTAGACTTGATGGTGGGTTATGAGTAAGGGTCTTGCATATGTTGTAATGTTATGAAATCTTATACATTCTTTGTTGTTATAACATGATGTTGAAGTTGTTTTGGTTATGTACTCAAATATGATATTACATATGCTGACTTGGCTTTACTTGTTGATGTTAGTGTTGTGTTGTAAATGGTCTTGTCTTAAGGAATATGTTATCATTGGCTTATATGGGTTCTTGGTTGTGCATAAGGCTTTTCAAAGTAACTTAGCATGGTTTTGAACAAATGTCCCTTTATGCATGATTTCAAAGTAGGTGTGTGCATATATTCCCATACTTAGTAAAAGTGGTATACTAACCCATATTTCTTCCTTTGTCCCAAACATTTTAGGTTCCGGTCGTTGAAGGGTTCGTGGCCAATTTTCAAGGAAGGCTTGGATCATTTCTCCAAGTGTGCGTATGTCTCAAGATCCTAGGATGATGACTTTTCTCATTCTACCTATGTTACTTGCTATAGTCCAAGGACATTCGTTTCCCTCTTATTGTTCAAGACATTGTTGTAAGCCCTAAGTGGAAATTATACATTTCTGTAAGGGCTATGGATGAAGTCTTCTATTCCGATTTAGACTGTTGTATATGAGACATCCCTATTAGATTATATTGTGTATATTGTATATGTGAATAAAAGTAGAAGCCTGTGTAATCTTCTTATGCGAGGAGTCTAAGTAAACTCCCTATGTATATATGATGTGTAAGCGATAAGTCTATGCAAACCTCATTATGTACATGGATATGAAAAGTTTTAAATTTTCGCACTTTACCTATGAATGTAATGACGAATGCTAAGAGGCTAGTCTTAGTCCTTTCCAAGGAAGAAGACGTCATTTACGTCTTCGGGGCGCTCCCTGGATGTAACACTTTACCTAAGATTTAAGTGAGAGGAAAATACAAGAATTTATCAATCTTCGTCAACGGGGTATGAGTGTTAAAGAGTATAGCCTCAAATTCACTCCAAAATCAAAACATGCTACCACTATGTTGGCAAATTCTAGGGCTAAGATGAACAATTTTTTATGCGGATATTCGACCTTGTGGTTAATGAATGTAGGCCAGCTATGTTGATTTCTAGAATGGACATCACTCGTCTCATGGTTCATGACAAACAAATTAAGGAGCAAAAGATTAAGCAAGTTGGTAGGGAGTTGAAGAGGACAAGGGCCGAAGATGGAAATTCTTCCAAGACTAGATTTAAGGTTCAAGACGCGACAAGTTTCAAGAAGAGGTTTTACAACCAAGGTCCTACTAATACTCCAAGGGTCAACAAGGGTAAGGTTTCTACCCCCAAGACATAAGAGGGAAAAAGTGGTGGTTCTTATGTGGAGAAGCCTATTTATGCAAAGTGTGGTAGAAATATGAAAGCAAGTGCCTAGTTGGTACGGGACTGTCCTATGATGAATGCTCAAGAAAGGGAAAATACTCAAGCACAAGTAAGTGCTCCAAACATTGATGCTCCTAAGAAGGAATCGCTTCTATGCTCTCCAATCCTGAGGTGATCAAGAAAGCTCTCTGGATGTTATTATTCATATGTTGCAAGTATTTTCAAATAATGTATATGCATTGTTGGAAGCTGGTGTCATTTTATCTTTCGTGACTCTTTTTGTGGCTATGAAACTTGATATGCTTCCCGATGGCTTATATGAACCCTTTTCGGTCTCTCCCCCAGTGGGTGATTATGTGGTTGCTAAAAGTTTATATAGGGGTTGTCCTATTTCCTTGACCAATAGAAGTACATTAATTGATTTGGTAGAACTAGATGTCATATTAGGGATGGATTTGTTACATGCTTGTTTTACCTCAATTTATTGTAGAACAAGGGTAGTTATATTTAAATTTCTTAATGAACTCATTTTTGATTGGAAAGGAGGAAACTCAAACCCTAGAGGTAAGATCATTTCATGTCTAAAACCTTATAAGTTGATTGAAAATGGTTGTCTCTATCATATAGTGAGGGTCAAGGATCTTGAATCCGAGATCCCTCCTTTAGAGTTGGTCCCCGTAGTGAAGGAATTTTAGGAAGTCTTTCTCGATGTCTAGGCCAAAATTACTCCTGAAAGGGAAATTGACTTCGACATAAATTTATTGCCAGATGCACAACCTATTTCAATGCCTCCTTATCGGGTGGCCCCGGCCGAGTTGAAGGAGATAAAGTCTCAACTCAAGGATTTGCTAGATAAGGGTTTTATTTAAACTAGCATATCTCCATGTGGTGCTACTATAATGTTTGTGAAGAAGAAGGATAGGTCTTTGAGAATGTGTATTTACTAACGCAAATTGAACAAGGTCAATATAAAGAATGAGTACCCACTCTCTAGGATTGATGATTTTTTTGACCAACTTTAAGGAGCGAGTTACTTTTAAACAATTGACTTGAGGTCGGATTATCACCAACTTAGAATGAGAGGTGTTCATATTCAAAAAATAGCATTCCGAACAAGATATGGTCATTTTGAATTCCTAGTCATGTCTTTGGTCTAACAAATGTCGTGGTGACTTTAATGGACCTTATGAATCGAGTTTTTAGAAGTTATCTTGATTTGTTTGTGATTGTCTTCATTGATGACATCTTGATATACTTTAGGAGTTAGAATGATCATATAATACATTTGACGATAGTTTTGCAAGACGTCAAGGATAACAAACTTTTTGCTAAATTTAGTAAATGTGAATTTTGGTTGAGATCAGTTGCTTTTTTGGTCACATTGTCTCTAGTGAAGGGGTAGAGGTCGATCAGAGAAAGACGAAAGTGGTCAAAAGTTGGACTAGACCTTTGAGCCCTACCGACATCCGAAGCATGTTGGGGTTGGCCGGTAACTATACGAGGTTTGTTGATGGATTTTCAACTTTCGCATCTCAATTAAAGGCATAGAACCAGATGAAGTCCAACCTCAAAAGGGAGAATGGGGTACTTAGGTACCAAGGAAGGTTATAAGTACCAGATATGGATGTCTTAATGGAGCAAATCATGGAGAAGGCTCATGGTTCCTGATATTTCATTCATCCAGGTGCCACTAAATGTATCGTGACTTGCACAAGATTTATTAGTGGAACAGGATGAAAAGAGAGATAATTAACTTTATGGCTAGGTGCTCAAATTGCAAACAAGTCAAAGCCGAGCATAAAGGACGGGGAGGTCTAACTCAAGATATTGATATGCCCACTTGGATGTGGGAAGATGTCAACATGGACTTTGTGGCAGGGTTGCCTCGTACTTATAGGCAACATGACTCTATGTTATTCATAGTCGACAGGTTGACTAAATCAACCTTCTTCCTTACCATCAATGATTTTTTCTCGGCCGAGGAGTATGCTAGATTGTAAATTAAGGGGATCTTAATGTTGCATGGGGCCCCTTTGTCAATCATTTCAAATAGAGGTGCCCAATTTACTTCCCACTTTTGGAGGTCTTTCAAAAGTGGGATTGGTACTCAAGTGAAACTTAGTACCTCTTTCCCCCATCAAACGGATGGTCAACCAGAGCGCACCATCATAACCTTAGAAGACATGTTCAGAGCTTGTGTCATTTAATAAAAGTTAATTAAGATGAACACCTAGCTTGGAATGAATTTTCCAACAAAAACAGCTACCATTCGAGTATCACCATGGCACCATTTGAACCACTCTATGTTAGGAGGTGCCGGTCTTCGGCTGGATGGCTTTTAGTGGGTGAGCTTTCTATTCTAAGTCCCGAGGTAGTTTATGAGGCCACGGAGAAAGTTTTACTTATAAAGAAAAGGTTGAAGACGACTTATAGTCGGCAAAACTCTATGCCGACAATAGAGAAAAGGACCTTGAATTTGAAGTAGGAGATTCGGTGTATTTGAAAATTTCACCCATGAAAGGGGTGATGAGTTTTTGCAAAAAAGGGAAACTTAATCCCCGGCATGTGGGCCCTTGTGAAATATCAACGTGAGATGGGAAACAGTCTTATGAGTTAAACTTGCCAATCTAATTGGTCTCGGTTCATCCGGTGTTCCATGTGTCTATGCTCAAGAAATTTATAGGTGATCCGGTGTCTATAAAAGATTTAGGGGTAAATGAGAACCTTTCTTATGAAGAGGTTCCAGTTGAGATCTTGGATCGTCAAGTTAAGAAATTGAGAAATAAAGAGGTTTTTTGCGTAAAAGTTCTATGGAGGAACGATTTAGTTGAGGGTGAAACATCGGAGGCCGAGGCCAGCATTGTCACATCCGAAGAGCACCCCTTAGACGTAACCGGCGTCGTCCTCCTCTTTGAGGACTAAGACTAGCCTCTTAAAATACATCATTACATTCATAGGTAAAAAATGCGGAAAATTTAGAACTTCTTATTACTTCTACATTGAGGTTTACATAGACCTCTACATATACATAATATATTCGTATCGAGTATACACAGACCTTTTGTATAGGAAGATTACATAGTCTTCTACTTTTATTGCATAAAAGTATATATATAAGATAGAACATAGTCTTTTAAGAGTGTCACATCTCATAACAATCTATCATGATTATAGCAATTTGGGCATAGCCCATACATCAATGTAAAAGAGCCACATATAGGTTATACAATCCGTACTCAAATAAAAAGAGAAAGAACATAATAGTCTTTAAACTAAAACAACTTCATAAGCTCGATATTGACATCGCCCTCTGAAAGTGAGGACCTACCCACTTGGATGATTGAGAATTTACAAGTCTTATTCAAAGTCGTCTCAAAGAGTCTTCAACGATCGGAACCTAATATATTGGGGAAAAGGGAGAAAATGGGGTTAGTACACCACTTGTACTAAGTATGAGACCATATGAACATAGAAGATCAAATCATGCTAAAAAAGGACATTTCATTACACATGTTATTTTATCATTTGAAAATCTTATGCATAATCAAGAAAACCATATCAATCAATTAAGACATATTCATTAAGTCAAAGCAACTAACATACATGTCAATATAATTGAACCCATAATCTACAACCCTATCATCAAGTAATATCATCACAAGTATGAATAAAAATTTATCATAATCATAATAAAGCAAGACAAATACTCATGAATCCTCCTAATCTCAAAAAGTATAATGAAAAAGCAAAGCCCCATAACCTTACTCAATCAAGTAACTCAACAAAAACCAAGATTAATATCCAAATTCACATAGTACATCATTTAAGGACACATATCATAATATTTTAACCATAGAGACCAAACACATGATCATAAAGACAACCAACACCACATAATTTCATCAATATGTAAAATCCTCATATACATATCATTTACATTTATAAGCATATACATACATAAGAATATCCTTATAAGATTTCCCTCATGGTTAACTAGTGCAATGTTTAGGTAGACTCCCATACCCCTACCTAGTCTAAGTTCAACCCTTAGGTCATCCTAGTTAGAGTTCATTCATAATTTCATTTTACCTTTTGGTAACATATTGACTTAACTAACATAGACCACATGAACTAATGTGGAATATGGTGTCATGGAACCCTACACCAAAATAAGGTGGACTACTTGCCAATGTAGTACCTAAAACATGAATATAGCAAGTACGTGGATCCACTAGCTAGTATTCCTATGGGGGCAAAATAGTTCAAGAACTAGGAGATATAATTGGGACCCTCTTTATGCTACATTCATTATAGTTTCCAATCTCAAGAGTACATTAGTGATCCTACATTCCCTATGTGGGAAGGGACACTCCTCACTCTAGTTCTCTCGGTGGTAAGCTAGAGTCCCATTTTGAAATGTCTTTAATGTCTTTATTAATCATCATAACTTATTATAGGTCATAGGGTCTAGCTCTTGTATAATCATCATCATCATATCTCAATAAGAATTGCATGAGTATAGTCCTTTCATTAGAATTCATATAAGTAAGGTTAGCACATATACATATTCATTCATGATAAGGAACATTGGTAGTCATCACCATACTTATAACATTTAAATCTTAATCAAGATCACAACCATTGTCAAGACATTTCAATTCAACATCATACCACCCTATCAATCCTTATACTAGGCATACTCCAACACAACATCATGACTTACTCAAAATTAACCATAATTTGATGTAAATAATAGGGATTACAAGTCTCCTTCATAACCAATCATCAAGGTCTTACAATCAACCCTTAACTCAACCCAATTAGGGTATAGTTTCATCATAAAACAACAACCAACATAATAACCATGCTAATTGAATCACTACATCACAATTCATCACTTGTTCATAGCTTAAGACAAGATACTTAGGTCAATTCACAATAAACTTCATAACCTAGATCAACTTCTCAAGAACTGGAATGATAGGACTATAATTTATCCTATTCTATTCATTATTGATACAATAACATCATTTAGTAGTAATTCAATCAATAATCAAGTCAATTGAACCAACATTACACCATTAATATCGAGATCTTAACCTAGGGTTAAGGGGTAAAGGTCATCTTCTACAAACTAGACCAAACCATCAAGATATATCATAAATAAGTTATAATACATGTTAATCTATTCATAATATTAAAAATAAATCATAAACAAATCAATTCATTACATTAATTTCGAGATTGGGATAGACCCACATGAAAACTCAACTTTTGAAATAACTTTTAAGGAACCCTTTGGGGAAAGGAGTCCCAAAGGTGAATTAGATCCCATACCTTAATGATTTATGATGATTGATGGAGAAAATTTACTATTTTTAGCCCTTAAACCCTCCCCTAGCTTGGTCTTCAATGGAGTTCTTCACTAGAGAGAGAAGGAAGAGAACATGGTTTGTGAGTTATGAGAGCTTAGGTTAGCCTAATGGGGTTGGGGTCTTTATATGGGGTGTTAATTAACTTAATTAGACTTCCCTTAACACCTAACTAACCACCTAACCCCTTGATTAACTAATTGGAAATAAGTGAAAACGTGTAGCAAATTGGACCCCTCACAGACGAGACCCCGATCGCTGGTCCGTCTGTGAGACGACGGCCATAGGACCCTTTTATCCTGTTGGTCCGTAGTTTTGTCAGAGACTGGTCCAAAACAGTCTTGGGGAAAATCCCTAAGTATTAATAGAAAAGTCAATCGACGCCACCGTCGAATGACACACGGATCGTCGACTGCAAGTCATTGGTGACACTGCCTTGGGTAGTTTCTTGACCCCAAATGCAAGGTTCCTCCACAAGGGCCCTTGGTTGGTCCTTTGAGAGTATTACCCGGACATTTCGACCATGAATCAACTTAAACACATGTTAGACATCCTTCCACCAATTTTCATCACTTTCCAACTTCTAAAAGTTAGTCAAATAGTCTAAGGCACGCTAGTACCTCCTTGAACTAGTTTATGGACGTCATGGACGTTCTTGGACGTTTTGGTTTATAGACTTCCTAAATGACTTATATTCATTAAAATGGACCTTAAAACAGTGTCTATACCTTATTACACTTATGTTAGTCTCTAGGACACGTCTTGGATTTTTGAAGTGTTACATTATACCCCCCTTAGAAACATTCGTCCCCGAATGACACTAAAGCTCTTTTGGAGAAAGGAATAGACTCAAGACTAGCATCCCAATCAACAATAATACACTAAATTATAAATCATATCACTTAAACAAGGAAATTTAAAAGCTTCAATTACCACACATAATTCTCAAACATCACATTATGAGGAATTTCCTTCTCGCAATAACAACATGAGCTCAACATACATTAAATGAGTCAATTATGCCAAAGTTCAACATACCAGCATGCTACATATCATTTTATAAAGACTCACCATATCAAAATGCAAGAGATTAGTCAAACAAGCAAAATTTCAATTTATTAGCATACTTCACTGTAAGTCACTGTAACAACATTCAAAAATGCACATTTTGCAAAACTTCACAAAAAATAAAGAAACTTCAATCTTTAGTCATTATTTTCATTATTAATAGAAGTAAGTAAGCTTAGTTATCAAATAGATGAGGGTAACGGGACTTCATGTCGGCCTCGGCCTCCCATGTTTCACCCTCAACTAGCTGATTCTTACATAACACCTTTACAAAAGCCACCTCTTTGTTCCTCAACTTTTTTACTTGCCTATCAAGGATTTGAACAGGAACCTCCTCATAGGAGAGGTTATCCTTCACACCAAGACCCTCAAATAGACTCGGGATCACCGATACACTTCTTAAGCATAGAAACATGGAAAACCGGATGAACCAAAGCCAATTCACTAGGCAACCTTAACTCATAGGCAACCTTACAAACCCTTCACAAGATTTCATAGGGACCCACATAACGAGGAATTAACTTTCTTACCAAATCTAACCACCCCCTTCATAGGTGAATTTTTCAAGTACACTTTATCACCTTCTTCAAACTCTAAATCCCTTCTACTATGATCGGCATAAGACTTTTGCCGAATATAGGCTCTTTGCAACCGGTTCCTTATGATATGAACTTTCTCCAAGGTCTTATAAATAAAAGAGGGACTAAGAATCTAAGACTCACCGACTTTAAATCACCCAATATGAGATCTACACCTCCTACCATACAAGGCTTCATAAGGAGCCATGGATATGGATGAATGGAAACTATTGTTGTAAGGAAACTCCACCAAAGGCAATTGCTTATCCCAACTTCCCTTGAAGTTGATGACACAAGCTCTAAACATATCCTCAAGGGTTTCAATAGTATGATCCGCTTTACCATCCGTTTTGGGATGTAAAGCGGTACTTAACTTCACCGTGGTACCCAACCCTTCTTGGAATGAACTCCAAAACCTAGATGTGAATTGTGCACCCCTATCTGATATCATGGATAACGGAATACCATGGCGACACACCATCTAATCTATGAGCATAATCTTCCGCCGAATAAGTAGACTTGACGTGAATAAAACGAGCGTACTTGGTCAACCTATCCACCACCACTCATATGGAGTCATATTGTTTTTGATTCTTAGGCAAACCTACCACAAAATCCATATTGATGTCTTCCAACTTCCAAGTAGGAATTTGGATTTCTTAATGTAAACCACCCGACTTTTGATGTTCGGCTTTAACTTTTTGGCAATTTGGACACTTTGCTACAAACTCCGCTATGTTCTTCTTCATGCCTTCCCACCGATACACTTCCCTAAGGTCATGATACATCTTTGTTGACCCCAGATGAATGAAATAACGGTACCCTTGAGCTTCTTCAAGAATTCGGTTCCTCAAAGCATCTACATTGGGAACACACAACCTTCCTTGACACCTAAAAACACTATCCCCCCTTAAGGAGAATGACTCATTACACTTATCAAGAACCAATTTCTTCAAATCCATCAATGGTTGATGAAGGTGTTGTTTGGACTTTACCTCAACAACTAAGGATGACTCGAAGTTATGATGGACCATAAAACCACCATTTTGAAAATCTTCGAATCTAACCCCCAATCTAGCCAACCTATGAACATCTTTCACTAGGTCTTTCTTGGCTTCCTCTACATGAGACACACTACCCATGGTCATACGACTTAGAGCATACACAACCACATTGGCCTAGCCGGGGTGATAGGTAACACTAATGTCGTAATCTTTCAACAATTCCAACCACTTTCTTTGTCGGAGATTCAACTCCTTTTGAGTAAACACATTTGGAGACTCTTGTGGTCGGTATAAACATCAACATGAACACCATAAAAGTAATGCCTCCATATTTTTAAGGCGAATACCACGGCCTCTAAATCAAGATCATGAATGGGATAGTTCTTCTCATGTACCTTAAGTTGTCTAGAAACATAGGCGATTACTTTCCCATGTTGAATAAGCACACACCCTATACCCACTCGGTAGGCATCATAATAGACGACGAAGCCCTTTGTACCATTTGCTAAAGTTGTCACAACCTGGATTCTTTAATCCAAACCGCAACCAGCGTCGTTAACCTCTCAGAGGTCGCAGACAAGCCTCTTCTTAGCTTTTATCACAATCATACAGTTAAATTTGTGGAAAATTTAAAACTTTTTAATACTTAGCGAAGTATATATAGACTTCATATAGTATTGCATAAGAGTGATATTCTAATAGCTCAAACTCAACAACCATCTATCAATAGATTAAACAAATGAAATAAATTATCGTAATAATAATAATAATAATAGTTTGCCAATTGGCCTTATTACAACGCTTTGAATAAATACTTGAAAGAAAACGCTAGGGATAGTAGTCACTAGCTAAATCTAATGTACTAAGCTAGAATAATAAAGTGTAGCATCCTCGAACTCAAGAGGACCTACCAAAGTCTGGAGATTGCTATTCCAAAACACGTCGACGAACTTAAACCTTCTTGAGAACCTGTGCCTATAAAAATAGTAAATAGATATGGGGTTAGTACACACTTGTACTAATTATGGGTGTATTCACATAACACTTAAGGGACTATGCATGAACAATGAAATCTCTTCCTAAACAGCATGTCAATCACGGTCAATACATTACTTTCTTACATAAATCAGTAATATTTATTTATGATATATATATGACACGTTCTCATGCAATTAAGGCACACAACTCGTTTTCTATATGAAAATAAGACCTTGGAATCATGAATATAATTTTAGAATCACTTAAACAAACGTTTACTATTTTGCAAATTAGGCCGAGAGTTGCCATTTCTATACTTGGATTATGTTTTAGACTTTCTCTTCTTTCTATTGTGTATTTCAATAATCTCCTTTGATATTATGTTTTGCTTACAAGTGCAATGATTCATTGTAGTTCCATACCTACAATGAATCGAGTGAGCAACTTACAAGACTAAGGAAATGATTTGGCTACATTACTTAAAATTAGTTATCTTCTCACCAAAGTTGAATGTGGATAAATATATTTTAGGCCAATCTTTATTGGCTATGCCCCTTAACTGATTATTTACATAATATATATTTCTTGGGACATAATCCATTCTCCATTATTGGCTACCCTAACTTGTTGTTTCTATCAAACACTAGTGATTAATATTCTTTAAGATCTTACTTTACTTAGTTCACTATGAACTTATGATTCTACTTCTTTGCTCGATTGTTCACTTTGAACATGCTACTTTATTCTTTCTTACTCTCTTAAATAATTCTCTTAGAATTAATGGAAGTAGATCATACGAGCTACATGAAATCCAGTGTCTTCCCCACACCGAAAAGGGGTGATTCACCGATTAGAGTGAATCAAGTTCTGTGTCTTCCCCACACCGAAAAGGGGGGTTCACTGGCTAAGGTGAATCGTGTCGATGTCTTCCTCACACCGAAAGGGGGGGTTCATGGCTGTAGTGAACCAGATACTTTTCCTGAGCTATAACCGACATAGATCATGTGAGCTAAACATGAAATCCGATGTATCCCCAACACCGAAAAGAGGTGGAATCACCGACCAAGGTGAAACCTAACTTACTAGCGTTCTATAGTGGGTGGCATCCACTAGCTAGGTTCCCCTATGTTGGCAAAAAAGTTCTAAGACTAGGAGACATACGGAGACCCTAGTCCACCGGGGTGGTGATCTCATCTCATGAGACTAATATGTGCTGGCAGAGGCTCATTGCTAGTCTATCGATGCTAAGCTCAGATTTTATCTTATTATCTTTTACAGTTCACTCAAACATTCTGGAGCTTGCTTCTAGTTATGAGGTTTACTTACTCTATGGATGACTGGTCATCCCTATCTTTACTTGATGAATATGATCTTAATTCTTTACATTATCATCATGGTGCGAGTGAGACTTATCTCACGGACTCTAGAACCCTCTTATGTGAGTATTTTAAACATAACGATTATGTGTAGTTGAGACTTGTCTCACTTTTTTCTAACACTCTATATTAGGTCAATTTCATAACTTAAGCTTTTAGTTATTTCTTTAATCACATTAAGTTGTTCACGTTACTTACTAGTCTTGTATCATTCTCTATGATAATTATCATTCTTATAAAATGCTATTACGTTCAGAAGTTCGTGTGGATAGGGTATGTAAGGACTTGTCCCATTGATTGTAATACCCTATGTTATGAGTTTATTAGTATTAAGATTGGCTTAAACTTACATATTTTGGGAGATAATATTATTAAGCCAATTTGTTGGCATAAATAAAACTATGATATTATCACAAGCCAATTCAATCATCCATGAATACAATATAGTAATCTAACATGTTAAACAAGTCAACTTTTAACCTTTAATTAACATATAAAACAATTCAATGAATACTCATAACAATCTCATATTCTCGAAACACAAGTAGGCATTATAACATTCAACGTTCATGTAAATAACACCCTAAGTATGTGGATCTAACATGTATATTTCACTTGACATATAAATCACTAAAAAATACACATAATGATCAGTTAACACCACATACAATCAACAATGCATCGAGAATCACACTACTAATACTACAAGAATCGGAAATCGAGAGAACTAGGGAGATGAACATGCGATCCGTTGGAAACAACCCTGGTTTTGATATTGTTGAAGTAAAAACGTTTTAAAAGCCTCTTGGATAAAGAATTCGAGGAGAGAAAACCCACACCATGCTATAGAATTAAATCTATGAAGATCACTTTGAACTTTGCACAAAAAACCTTGAAGAACTCTTGTTATCGTCTAGGGTTTTGGTCACGTCTTCTCTTGTTCTTCCGTTGGGCGTTAATGGTGATTACTTTAGGTCTAAATCTTTTAAGAACTAAATGTTAACTAATTCAAATTAGACTATATACTTAACTAAAATAATTTAAGTAGCTAATGACCAAAATGCCATTCCTAGATTGACTAGAATTAGAGGACTCTTTGACTTAACCGAAATTTGGGTCTTTCCTTGTGGTTTCGGTTTTTGTCCAATTAATTTAATTAATTAAGTTGCTAAATTAAATAATTAAGTAACCTAGGGTAATTACTAAAGTACACCTAAGTTGTTAGGATATTAACCAACCTTTTGGACCATTTTAGGTTAGGTACTAGGTTGTCCGTAAGTTAATTATGCGGTTAGGTTACACCCGGTTTAGTCTTAGGTTGTCGGGTCCCTTACTTAGCTATTTTTGGTTTGTCCTAGGTTAGTTAGTTAGTTAGGTCCGTTAGCTATAACTTAGTACTGGTTAGGGAGTGTGGCCCCACGTGGGCTGACCCGGACGCGTGCTTGGCCCCCAACCGCCCTAACCGAATTTGGTTAGACTGGTCCCCTTAGCCGTTTCTCCATGTCCTTGCACATGTGTTTTGTCTACTTTCCCAACTAACTATTTTGGAAGGTTAATTTGTAATGTTTACTTATTGTCCCAAGGATCCTCACTATGTCCTTGGGCACTGCTTAATCGACATGATCATTTTAAATGGTTATGTACTATGGTACTAGGCTTGACACTTGGATGCCTAGTACCTAAGGCATTGCTATATATGGTTATTGAATATTTTTCTTAGCTTAGGGTCTTATTTGTTGGTACAATTTCTAAACAATCTTGGAATATATTTTGCTTATTTGGGTATATATAGAAATTGACTATCACCCCTTAGCCAATTTTCTATACTATGCCCAATATTTCTTAATATTGGGCATTGGGATTCCTATGTACCCCCAATACGCATTCTTAAAGACCTATTGGGATCTTCACTAGACATGTAATTTTTCGGAATGTTACATTATCCCCCCTTAGGAAACATTCGTCCCCAAATGACACTACTCATCATTTTAACCAAAAGAGGGTATTTCCGAAAAGCACATTAACATACTAGAACTTTATCTTTGTTAATGTCTGATTCACAACAAACTCTGGATGATGCACAATACTCTAAGCTTATATGAAGCTTCTTATCTAAGATCGGGGAACTTTCTTCTCGATTCTACTTTAACTTAATGCATATCACACTCATGCAACACATAATCACGTAAAAGCTATACAAAAACAGCAATATGAAAGTAAGCATGAACTCATATTAACTCATATAGTGCAAGTATAAAACACACAATTATGAACTTAGAATCCCAAAAACCGCCTAATGCACTAAGATTTAGAGTCTAATTCACGAAATTGGACTTAGGATAAAGTTTATCTAAGCTCAAGAACTGAACAAGTGAGGGTAACGGGATCTCATATTGGCCTCGGCCTCCCCTGTTGCTC
The DNA here is from genome assembly GCA_016801875.1 of Solanum sitiens. Classification (NCBI taxonomy): domain Eukaryota; kingdom Viridiplantae; phylum Streptophyta; class Magnoliopsida; order Solanales; family Solanaceae; genus Solanum; species Solanum sitiens. The sequence goes on along the minus strand of JABWTJ010000664.1, from coordinate 951,044 downwards.
CCTCAACAAGTTGGTTCCTCCATAACACTTTCACTGTGAGAACCTCCTTGTTCCTCATTCGCTTCACTTGACGATATAAGATTGCAATGGGAACCTCTTCGTAAGAAAGGTTCTCATCGACTCCTAACCCTTCGACGGGTAGAATGGATGCGAGATCGCCTAGACACTTCTTACACATCGAAACGTGAAACACTGGATGAACTGAAGATAAGTCGTTCGGTAATTTTAGTTCGTAAGAAATATTTCCTACCCATTGTAAGACCTCATACAGACCTATATACCTCGGACTCAACTTCCCCTTCTTACCGAACCGCATCACCCCTTTCATGGCTGATATTTTTAGGTATACTTGATCACCTACTTTGAATTCAAAAGCTCTCTTTCGATTATCCGCGTATGATTTTTGACGACTATAAGAAGTAGCCAACCTATCTCGGATTATTCTCACCTTTTCCAAAGCCTCATGTACGATCTCGGGGCCAAGGATGAAAGTTTCTCCCACATCAAACCATCCAACGGGAGACCTACATCTCCTACCATACAATGTATCAAAAGGTGTCATCCCAATACTGGAATGGTAGATATTATTATAAGAGAACTCAATTAGGGGTAAGTGAACGTCCCAACTTCGCTTTGAGTCCATAACACATGCTATTAACATGTCTTCAAGGGTCTGGATGGTGCGTTCTGCTTGTCCACCTGTTTGAGGGTGAAAGGCAGTGCTAAGCTTTACTTTTGTACCCAAACTCTTTTGAAAAGATCTTCGAAAATTACAAGTGAATTGGGCTCCCATATCCAAAATTAATAGACAAAGGAATTCCATGCTACCTCACGATCTCGTCAATATAAAGTTTGGCATAGTCCTCGTCTTAGTAAGTGTACTTCACGGGAATGAAGTGTGCAGACTTTTTCATTCGGTCAACAATGACCCAAATGGAATCATGCATTTTTCTGGTCCTCGTCAAGACAACCACGAAATCCATATTAATGGCCTCCCACTTCCATGTTGGAATTTCAATCGATTGAGTAAGACCTCCAGGCTTAAGGTCTTCGGCCTTGACTTGTTGGCAAATGGGACACTCTTTTACGAACTTAGAGATGTCTCGCTTCATACCTTCCCACCAATAAATTTGCTTCAGATCATGATACATCTTGGTGGAACCTGGATGAATGGAATACCTACAGCCATGAGCCTCTGCGATAATATTTGGCCTTAAAGCATAAATATTTGGTACGCACAATCTTCCTTGGTACCTAAGTACACCATCTACCCCTAGGGAGGATGATTCATTCATCTTACCCAACACCTAATCTCCATGAGTACCGGATCGAGATGTTGCTTGGCTTTAACATCTACAACAAATGAGGATTCGGAACTTGAATGGACCGTACACCCCCATTTGGTGCATCTACAAGTCGTACACCTAACCCTGATAATCGGTGCACATCTTTAACAAACTCTTTCTTCTCATCATCGATGTGAGACACGCTGCCCATGATCAATCGGCTTAATGCATCCGCCACTACATTGGCCTTACCTGGATGATAGTGAACACTCATGTCGTAATCTTTTAGCAATTCTAGCTATCTTTTCTGACGAAGGTTTTATTCTCTTTGTGTAAACACATATTGAAGACTTTTATGGTCAGTAAATACATCAACATGTACACCATATAAGTAATGCCTCCAAAGCTTCAACACAAACACTACCGCGGCTAGTTAAAGATCGTCAGTAGGGTAATTCTTCTCGTGGACTTTTAATTGTCTTGATGCATATGCAATCACCTTAACAACTTGCATAAGAACACATCCTAAACCTACTCGAGAAGTATCACAATAAACCACGTACCCTTCACCACTTCTCCGCAATGTGAGGACTGGGGACGAAGTGAGTCGGTCTTTGAGCTCTTGGAAGCACTTTTCACACTTTTCAAACCACTCAAACTTTGCCTTCTTCTTTGTTAAGGCGGTCATCGTCGCAGAAATCGCAGAAAATCCCTCCACAAACCATCGATAATAATTAGCCAAACACAAGAAACTTCAAATATCGGTAGGGGTAAGGGGTCTCGGCCAATTCTTCACTGCCTCTATCTTTTTCGGATCAACTTCAACACCTTGATCGGTCACCACATGACCAAGGAAAGTCACCGATCTTAACCAAAACTCATATTTGCTAAACTTCGCATATAACTAATGTTCTCTGAGTACTTGCAATGTCATTGTCAAATGTTGTTCATGCTCTTCTCTGGACTTAGAGTACATGAGGATGTGATATATGAATTCTATGATGAAAAAATCAAGATATTCACGGAAAACTCTATTCATAAGGTCCATAAACGCGGCTGGTGCGTTACTGAGACCAAATGACATGATAATAAACTCGTAATGGCCATATCTAGTACGGAAGGCAGTTTTAGGAACGTCCTCTTATATTACCCTTAATTGGTGATAACCCCACCGAAGATCTATCTTATAAAAGAAACTTGAACCTTGAAGTTGATAAAAAAGATCATCGATTTTGGGAAGAGGATATTTTTTCTTTATAGTGACTTTGTTGAGTTGTCGATAATCGATACACATTTTAAGAGTTCCATTTTTTTTCTTAACGAACAACACTGGAGCGCCCCATGGGGATATGCTCGGTTGGATGAAGCCCTTATCAAGTAAATCTTTTAACTGCAACTTCAACTCTTTAAGTTCCACTGGGGCCATTCTATAAGGCGGGATTGAAATCGGTTTGGTGTTGGGATCTAAGTCGACACCAAAATCGATCTCACGTTCGGGAGGGATCCCTGGTAAATCCTCTGGAAAGACATGTTGAAACTCATTAACTAAAAACACAGAGTCTATGGAAGGGACTTCTTGTTCTAATTCTTTGACTCTAACTAAGTGGCATATGTATCCCTTAGATAACATCTTATTGAATTTAAGATTGGAAACTATTTGGCTTGTTGGATTTGAACCACGCCCTTCCCATTTTAACTCTAATTCATTGGGAAACTGAAAACTTACTACCCTATTTCGACAGTCTATAGTAGCATAGCTTTATGAAGCCAATCCATACCCAAAATTATATCAAAATCAAGCATGGTTAATTCTATTAGATAAGCATGAGTAACTTTATTGAGAACAGTTATTGGGAAATTTCTATAGACTCTTTCGACCCTAACAATGTCCCCTATAGGAGTACTCACTAAAAATGGCTCATACAGAAGCTGAGGAAGCAAGTCAAATTTACTAGCTACTAAAGGAGTAACAAAAGACAAGGTAGATCCTGTATCTAATAATGCATAAACAGGAAAAGAAAAGAAAAGAAAAAGTTATGAGTAACCACATTCGCGGACTTCTCTTGTTCCTCTCTTCCTTTCAACGCGTAGAATCGGTTTCTCTTAGGAGGTTTGGCTTTTGCATTGGGATTAGGCCGAGGCTGAGCATCTGCCTTGGCCTGATTCTTCACGTTTGGGCAATCCCTAACCACGTGCCTACTCTTGCCTCACCCGTAGCATCCTTTGAAACCTACCATGCACTCACCTTTATGCCCACAGCCACACTTTCCACACTTCCTTTGGTCAACCTGGTTATTTTTCTCATTGACCTTCTTGGCATTAGTATTTTTCGAAGGAGTATAATTACTTGAGAGTTTGTGCCCCTTCTTGAACTTGGGCTTATCCCGAACTCCAAACGAATTCTTACTATAGTTCGAACCGGATTGATCTGAGGGCCTCTACTTCTTGCTATCTCGGCTTCTCTTTCTACGACGGATTTCCTCAACTTGTTGTGCATGGATCATCAACCTACCAAGGTCCATGTTATCGTGCAACATCGCTGGCCAATATTCCTCTTCTAAATCCTCCGACACACCAGTCACAAACCTGCTCATCTCATCCCTGCTATTGGCCAGAAGATAAGAAGCATATTTGGAAAGCTTAACAAACTTTAAGGAGTATTACCTAACCGACATACCTCCTTGTCGTAACTTGATAAATTCCTCGACCTTAGCCTCTCTCTGTTCTCTCGGAAAGAACCTCTCCAGAAATGCAGTTTTGAGAACGTCCCTATTGATGGGGACTTCCCTTGGTGTTCGACCATCTCCCCATATCTTGTGCCACACCTGAGCCACATCTTTGAGTTGGTAAGCAGCCAACTCAGATTATTCCTCTTCATTAACACCCATGGCACATAAAATCTTATTAACTTCATCCACGAACTCTTGAGGATCCTCATTGGTCTTGGACCCATAGTAGACTGGAGGATTCATCCTAGTAAAATCCCTCAATCTACTAGCCATAGTGCTAACATGCGGATTCTCTCTAGGAGAACCCTCTCTGGTGACTTGGGCCGTGATGTTCTGTGCTTGCACGGTGATGGCTTGGGCCATCTGAAGTAGTGCTACCCTAACTTCTTCATCCGTCATCCCAACTGAGTTGGCGGGCACTTGTGCTTCAGCAGCTGGGGCTTGAGGAGGAGCTTGATTGCCTCCAGCAGCTGCTTCTTCGACCCTTCTGTTGGCGTTTCTTCTTGTGTTCATTTTCTACACGTATACACAAGAAGGAAATTAGATACTAGAATAACACAAAATGTCAAAAATCTAGATAGCACGATGAAGAGTAGAAAAAGGGAAAATTCCTAACATCACAGAGTCTCTAAATCATGATTGTGGTGCACTTCACAACCATAAGTTAGAAACTACGCAACGTGGTTGTGTTGAGCCTTAGTTCCTAGGTAATTTAACCTCATGCTCTGATACCAAGTTTGTCACAACACAGATTCTGGAATCCGAACCGCAACCGGCGTCATTAACCTCTCTGAGGTCGTAAACAAGCCTCTTCTTACCTTTCATCACAATCATACAGTTAAATTTGCGGAAAATTTAAAACTTTTTAATACTTAGCAAAGTACACATAGACTTCATATAGTATTGCATAAGAGTGATATTCTAATAGCTCAAACTCAACAACCATCTATCAATTGATTATATAAATGAAATAAATGATCGTAATAATAATAATAATAGTTTGCCAATTGGCCTTATTACAACGCTTTGAATAAATACTTGAAAGGAAACGCTAGGGACAGTAGTCACTAGCTAAAATCTATTGTACTAAGCTAGAATAATAAAGTGTAGCATCCTCGAACTCAAGAGGACCTACCAAAGTCTGGAGATCGCTATTCCTAACCACTTCAATGAACTTCAACCTTCTTGAGAACCTGCACCTATAAAAATAGTAAATAGATATGGGGTTAGTACACACTTGTACTAAGTATGGGTGTATTCACATAACACATAAGGGACTATGCATGAACAAGGAAAGCTATTCCTTAACAACATGTCAATCACGGTCAATACGTTACTTTCTTACTGAAATTGATAATCTTGATTTATGATATGTATATGACACGTTCTCATGCAATTAAGGCACACAACTCGTTTTCTATATGAACATAAGACCTTGGAATTAGGAACATAATTTTAGAACCACTTCAACAAATGTTTACTATTTTGCTAATTAGGCCGAGAGTTGCCATTTCTATACTTGGATTATTTTTGAGACTTTCTCTTCTTTCTATTGTGTAGTTCAATGATATCCTTTGATCTTATGTTTTGCTTACAAGTGCATTAGTTCATTCTAGTCCCATACCTACAATGAATCGAGTGAGCAACTCACAAGACTAAGGAAATGATTTGGCTACATTACTTAAAATTAGTTATCTTCTAACCCAAGTTGAATGTGGATAAATATATTATAGGCCAATCTTTATTGGCTATGCCCCTTAATTTATTATTTACATAATATATAGTTCTTGGGACATAATCCATGCTCCATTATTGGCTACCCCAAATTGTTGTTTCTATCAAACACTAGTGATTAATATTCTTTAAGATCTTACTTTACTTAGTTCACTATAGACTATGATTCTACTTCTTTGCTCAATTGTTCACTTTGAACATGCTACTTTATTCTTTCTTACTTTCTTAAAGAATTCTCTTAGCATTAACGGAAGTAGATCATGTGAGCTACATGAAATCCAGTGTCTTCCCCACACCAAAAAGGGGTGATTCAATGATTAGAGTGAATCAAGTTCTGTGTCTTCCCCACACTAAAAAGGGGGGTTCACCGACTAAGGTGAACCGTGTCGATGTCTACCCCACACCGAAAGGGGGGTTCACGGTTGTAGTGAACCGGATACTTTTCCTGAGATATAACCGACATAGATCATGTGATCTAAACATGAAATCCGGTGTCTCCCCCACACCGAAAAAAGGTGGAATCACCGGCCAAGGTGAAACCTAACTTGCTAGCGTTCTTTAGTAGGTGGCGTCCACTAGCTAGGTGCCCATATGTTGGCAACATAGTTCTAAGACTAGGAGACGTACGGAGACCCTACTCCACCGGGGTGGTGATCTTATCTCATGAGACTTACATGTGCTGGTACAAGATCATTGCTACTCTATCGGTGCTAAGCTCATATTTTATCTTATTATCTTTTAGAGTTCACTCAAACATTATGGAAGCTTGCTTTTAGTTATGAGGTTCACTTACTCTATGGATGACTGGTCATCCCTATCTTTACTTGATGAATATGATCTTAAGTCTTTACATTATCATCATGGTGCGAGTGACACTTGTCTCACAGACTCTAGCACCCTCTTATGTGAGTATTTTGACATAAAGATTAAGTGTAGTTGAGACTTGTCACATTTCTTTCTAAAACACTATATTAGGTCAATTTCATAACTTAAGCTTTTAGTAATTTGTTTACTCACATTAACTTGTTCACATTACTTACTAGTCTTGTATCATTCTCTATGATAATTATCATTCTTATAAAATGCTATTACGTTCACAAGTTCGTGTGGATAGGGTATGTTGGGACTTGTCCCAATGATTGGCATACCCTAGGGTATGAGTTTATTGGATTAAGATTGGCGTAACCTTACATATTTTGGGAGATAATATTATTAAGAAAATTTGTTGGCATAAATCAAACAATGATATTATCACAAGACAATTCAATCATCCATGAATACAATATAGTAATCTAACACGTTAAAGAAGTCAAGTTTTAACCTTTAATTAACATATTAAACAATTCAATGAATACTCATAACAATCTCATATTCTCGAAACACAAGTAGGCATTATAACATTCAACGTTCATGTAAATAACACCCAAACTATGTGGATCTAACATGTATATTTCACTTGACATATAAATCACTAAAACACACAAACAATGATTAGTTAACACCACATACAATCAACAATGCATCGAGAATCACACTACTAAACTACAAGAATCGGAAATGGGGAGAACTAGGGAGATGAACATGCGATTCGTTGGGAAGAACCCTAGTTTCGATATTCTTGAAGTAAAAACGTTTGAAAAGCCTCTTGGAGAAAGAATTCCAGGAGTGAAAATCCATATCTTGTTGTAGAATTAAGTATACGAAGATCACTTTGAACTTTGCACGAAAAACCTTGAAGAAATCTTGTTATCGTCTAGGGTTTTGGTCACGGCTTCTCTTGTTCTTACGTTGGGAGTTAATGGTGATTACTTTAGGTCTAAATCTTTTAAGAACTGAATGTTAACTAATTCCAATTAGACTATATACTTAACTAAAATAATTTAAGTAGCTAATTACCAAAATGTCCTTCCTATTTTGACTAGAATTCGAGGACTCTTTGACTTAACCGAAATTTGGGTATTTCCTTGTGGTTTCGGTTTTTGTCCAATTAATTTAATTAATTAATTTGCTAAATTAATTAATTAAGTAACTTAGGGTAATTAATAAATTACCCCTAAGTTGTTAGGAAATTAACCAAGCTTTTGGACCATCCTAGGTTAGGTACTAGGATGTCCCTAAGTTAGTTATGCGGTTAGGTGACACCCGGTTTAGTCTTAGGTTGTCGGGTCCCTTACTTAGCTATTTTTGGTTTGTCCTAGGTTAGTTAGTTAGTTAAGTCGGTTAGATAGGACTTAGTACCGGTTAGGGAGTGTGGCCCCACGTGGGCTGACCCGGACGCGTGCTTGCCCCCCAACCTCCCTAACCAAATTCGGTTAGAGTGGTCCCCTTAGCCATTTGCACATGTTCTTACACATGTGTTGTGTGTACTTTCCCAACTAACTATTTTGGAAGGTTATTTTGGAATGTTTACTTATTATCCCAAGGATCGTCACTATGTCCTTGGGCACTGCTTAATCGACATGATCATTTTAAATGGTTATGTACTAGGGTACTAGGCTTGACACTTGGGTGCCTAGTACCTAACGCATTGCTATATATGGTTATTGAATATTCTTCTTAGATTAGGGTCTTCTTTGTAGGTACAATTTCTAAACAAGCTTGGAATATATTTTTCTTATTTGGGTATATATAGAAATTGGCTAACACCCCTTAGCCAATTTTCTATACTATGCCCAATATTTCTCAATATTGGGCATTGGGATGACTATGTACCCCCAATACGCATTCTTAAAGACCTATTGGGCTCTTCACTAGACATGTAATTTTCCGGAATGTTACAAAAGTAAACACTGGAGCAGAAGTAAGCCTATCTTTCAAGATTTGGAAGCTCTTCTCACATGCCTCCGACCACTCAAACTTCTTACTCTTTCGTGTCAAAGTAGTCAAGGGAGATTCAATGGACGCAAAACCATCCAGAAACCTCCGATAATAACCCGCTAGACGCAAGAAACTCCTAATGTCGGTTTGAGTCAATGGTCTAGGCCAATTTTTTACCACATCTATGTAGATTCGTACTCATAATTGTGAAGCGTGTCACACTTATGAATAGGAATCTATGTGATGCTTATAAAACTCTCTAGTTCTTGGAAATCCAATATCGTGCCTCTAGAGTATACTTATTGTGTGCTTTCACCTAAACCTTGTATGTGATGCTTAGGAAATTCTTGCCAAATCTAACCACCCCCTTCATAGGTGAAATTTTCAAGTACACTTTATCACAGTCTTAAAACTCTAAACCCCTTCTCCTATGATCAACATAAGACTTTTGCCGACTACATGTTGTTTGAAACCGGTTCCTTATGATATGAACTTTCTCCAAGGTCTTATAAATCAAATCGGGACCAAGAATCGAAGACTCGCTGACTTTAAACCACCCAATAGGAGATGTACACCTCCTACGATACAAGGCTTCATAAGGAGCCATGTATATAGATGAATGGAAAATATTGTTCTAAGCAAACTCCACCAAAGGCAAGTGCTTATCCCAACTTCACTTGAGGTCGATGACACTCTAAGTATATCCTCAAAGGTTTGAATAGTACGCTCTGCTTGACCATCCATTTGGGGATGAAAAGTGGTACTTAACTTAACCTTTGTACCAAACCCTTCTTGGAATGACCTCTAAAGCCTAGATGTGAATTGTGCACCCCTATCCTAAATGATGGTTAACGGAATACCATGGCGACACACTATCTCATCTATAAGGATCTTTGCATAATCTTCCGCCGAATAAGTAGACTTGACAGGAATAAAATGAGCGGAGTTGGTCAACCTATCCACCACCACCAATACGGAGTCATATTGTTTTTCAGAGATAGGCAAACCTACCACAAAATCCATATTGATGTCTTCCACCTTCCAAGTAGGAATTTGGATTTCTTAAAGTAAACCACCTGGCTTTTGATGTTCGGCTTTCACTTGTTGGCAATTTGGACACTTTGCTACAAACTCTGCTATGTCCTTCTTCAAGACTTTCCACCAATACACTTCCCTAAGGTCATGATACATCCTTGTAGACCCCACATAAATGGAATAATGGGACCCATGACCTTCCTCAAGATTCTGGTTCCTCAAATCATTTGAATTGGAAACACACAACCATCTTGACACCTCAAAACACCATCCCCCCAAGGAGAATGACTCATTAAGGTTACCAAGAACCAATTCCTTCAACTCTATTAATGGTTGATCAAGGTGTTGTTTAGACTTCACCTCAACAACTAAGGATGCCTCGGAGTTATGATGGACCATAAAACCACCTTTTGGAGAATCTTCCAATCTAATCCCCAATCTAGCAAACCTATGAACATCTTTCACTAGGTATTTCTTGGCTTCCTCTAAATGAGACACACTACTCATGGTTATATGACTTAGAACATCCGAAACCACATTGGCCTTGCCGGGGTGATAGAGAACACTCATGTCGTAATCTTTCAAAAATTCCAAACACCTTCATTGTCGGAGATTCAACTCCTTTTGAGTAAATACATATTGGAGAATCTTGTGGTCGGTATACACATCAACATGAACACCATACAAGTAATGCCTCCATATTTTCAAGGCAAATACCACGGCCGCTAACTCAAGATCATGAGTGGGATAGTTCCTCTCATATGTTAAGTTGTCTAGAAGCATATGTGATTACTTTCCCATGTTGAATAAGCACACACCTCAAACCCAATCGGTATGCATAACAATACACAACGAAGCCCTTTGTACCCTCCGATAAAGTCAATACCAGAGCGTAAGTAAGCCTATCTTTCAAGATTTAGAAGCTCTTCTCACATGCCTCCGATCGCTCAAACTTCTTACTCTTTTGGGTTAAAGTAGTCAAGGGAGATGCAATGGACGCAAAACCATCCACAAACCTCTGATAATAAACCGATAGACCCAAGAAACTCCTAATATCGATTGGAGTCAATGGTGTAGGCCAATTTTTCACCACGTATATGTAGATTCATACTCATGAATAGGAATCTATGTGATGCTTAGGCAACTCTCTCTTTCTTGCAAATCCAATATTGTGTCGCTAGAGTATACTTATTGTGTGCTTTCACCTAACCTTTGCGTTTGGGGTCAAGAAACTGCCCAAGGCAGTGTCACCAACGACTTGCAGTTGACAATCCGTGTGTCAATCGACGGGGGCATCGATTTCCTCATCGATGAACACTTAGGAATTTTCCCAAGACTGGTTTTGTACCAGTCTCTGAACAAAACTATGGACCAACAGGACAGAAGGTTCCTGTGGCCTTCGTCTTACAGACGAACCATCATTCGTGGTCTCGTCTGTGAGGGGTCCAATTTGCTGCACGTTTTCACTTAGTTCCAATTAATTAATTAAGGGGTTTGGTTGCTAGTTAGGGGTTAAGGAAAGTCTAATTAAGTTAACTAACACCCCATATAAATACCCCAACCCCATTAGTCTAACCTAAGCTCTCATAACTCATAAACCCAAATTCTCTTCCTTCTCTCTTCTCTCTCTCTAGTGAAGAACTCCATTAAAGAGCAAGTTACGGAGGGATTAAGGTCTGAAAAGATTCAAGTTTCTCCATAAATCTTCATAAAACATTCAGTTATGGGATCTAATTCACCTTTGGGACTCCTTTCCCCAAGGATTCCTTCAAAGTTATTTCAAAAGTTGAATTTTCATGTGGGTCTTTTCCAATCTCAAAATTGATGTTATGAATTGATTTGTTTATGATTTTTTTTGATATTATAAATAGATTAACATTTATTTTAACTTAATTATGATATATCTTGATGGTTTGGTCTTGTTTGTAGATGATGACCTTCACCCCTTAACCCTAGGTTATAATCTTGATATTAATGGTGTAATGTTGGTACAATTGACTTAATTATCGATTGAATTACTACTAGATGATGTTATTGTATTAATCATGAATAGAATAGTATGAATTATAGTCCTATCATTCTAGTTCTTGAGAAGTTGATTTAGGTTATGAAGTTTGTTGTGAATTGACCTAAGTATCTTGTCTTAAGCTATGAACTAGTGATGAATTGTGATGTAGTGATTCAATTAGCCTGGTTATTATGTTGGTTAATGTTTTATGATAAAACTATACCCTAATTAGGTTGAGTTAAGGGTTGATGGTAAGGCCTTGATGATAGATTATAAAGGAGACTTGGTAAGTCTAATGATCCCTATTCTTTACTTCAAATTATGGTTAATTGTGAGTAATTCATGATGTTGTGTTCGAGTATGCCTTGTATTAGGATTGATAGGGTGGTATGATGTTGAATTGAAATGTCTTGACAATTGTTGTGAGATTCATTAAGATGTAAATGTTATAAGTATGGTGATGACTACCAATGTGCCTTATCATGAATGAATATGTAAATGTGCTAACCTCACTTATATGAATTGTAATGAAAGGACTATACTCATGCAATTCTTATTGAGCTATGATGATTATGATTATACAAGGGCTAGACCCAATGACCTACAATTAGTTATTATTATTAATAAAGACATTAAAGACATTTCAAAAAGGGACTCTAGCTTAGCACCATGTGAACTAGAATGAAGAGTGTCCCTTCCTACATTGGGAAGGTAGGATCACTAATGTACTCTTGTTATTGGATACTATAATGAATGTAGCATAAAGAGGGTCCCAATTTTATCTCCTCGTTCTTGAACTATGTTGCCCCCATAGGAATACTAGCTAGTGGATCCACGTAGTTCCTATGTTCATGTTTTAGGTACTACTTTGGCAAGTAGTCCACCTTCTTTCGGTGTAGGGTTCCATCACACCGGATTCCACATTAGTTCATGTGGTCTATGTCAGTTAAGGCAATGTGTTCCCAAAACGTAAAATGAAATTATGAATGAACTCTAACTAGGATGACCTAAGGGTTGAAACTTAGACTAGGTAGGGGTATGGCAAGTTTTAGAACGATATTCTTATGTATGTATATGTTTATAAATGTAAATGATATGTATATGAGGATCTTACATATAAATGACATTATGTGGTGTTGGTTGTCTTTATGATCATGTGTTGGTCTCTATGGTTAAAGTATGATGATATGTGTCTTTAAATGATGTACTATGTGAATTTGGATATTAATCTTGGTTCCTGTTGAGTTATTTGATTGAGTAAGGTTATGGGGCTTTGTTTGTTCATTACACTTGTTGACATTATGAGGATTCATGAGTATTTGTCTTACTTTATTATGATTATGATGAACTCTTATTCATACTTGTGATGTTATTACTTGTTGATAGAGTTGTAGTAGATTATGGGTTCAAGTATGTTGACATGTCTGTTACTTGCTTTGACTTAATGAATATGTCTTTATTGATTGGTATGGTTTGCTTGATTATGTATAAGACTTTCAAAAGATAACATAGCATGTTTAATGAAATGTCCTTTTTAGCATGATTTGACCTTATATGTTCATACGGTCTCATACTTAGTACAAGTGGTGTCCTAACCCCATTTTATCCCTTTTGCCCAACATTTTAGCTTCCGATCATTGAAGGCTCTTTGAGGCGACTTTGAAGAAGACTTGGAAATTCTCAATCATCCAATTGGGTAGGTCCTCACTTTCCGAGGGCGATGCCAATATCGAGCTTATGAAGTTGTTTTAGTGTAAAGACTCTTATGTTCTTTCTCTATTCATTTGAGTACGGATTGTATAGCATATGTGTGTCTCTTTTACATTGATGTATAGGCTATGCACAAATTGCTATAATCTTGATATATTGTTATGACACGAGACACTCTTAAAATACTATGCTCCATCTTATATATATTCTTATGTGCAATAAAAGTAGAAGAATATGTAATCTTCCTATACGAAGGTTTTATGTATACTCGATACGAATATATTATGTGTATGTAGATATCTATGTAAACCTCAATGTATAAGTCACAAAAAATTTTAAATTTTCTGCATTTTTGACCTATGAATGTAATGATGTATGGTAAGAGGCTAGTCTTAGTCCTCAAAGAGGACGACGATGCCGGTTACGTCTAGGGGGTGCTCCCCGGATGAGTTAGTGTGTCTAGAGCCTAACATGTTATTCATAAGGGTCTAAGATCCTAAAATGGTTTATAATATTGTATTCGGGCAGTGTGTAAATTTTGAGGTGATTTGGAAGTCAAACGTAAAGGGACAACCAAGACGTTCGACGACTAGTCTTCAAAGGGGCCTTAAATACTTTTATGTGTTTTTGAGTGTGTCATGAGCTTATGAAGTATTAAAATTAGTAATAATGATTTTTATGGGCATTATATGGAGTTTCATGAAGTTTGGATGTAAAACGTCCAAGAACGTCTAGGACGTTCGAAAGTTAGCCCTTGAGACGTTCATGTATGTCTTGATGGTGCCTAGCATGTTTGGACATGTTGTGTGTAATTGTTTTGGGTTAAAATGATGTGGAATGTCCTTGAATTTTTAATGTTTACATTTACGTTGGAAACGCCTGGGTAAGACTTCCCAAGGGCCCTGAAAAGGGCCCACAAGAAGGACCAAAGACACTGTGTTAGCAGTGTCAGTCGACTGAACCAAACGACGCCCCGTTTGTTGACGAATGTCCCGTAGGTGGTAAAGTTGTTGATGGTAACTTATCCTGGATAAGTCTCAGCCAATGAACAGCCCAATACCCCATCGACTGAAGCCACAAACGGCCCGTCGATGGACGTACTGGCCGTCGATGGTGGCCTGCAACTGCTGCCTAGCGACTGTTTTATTTAAGGGGTGAATGGTAAATTCATCCCATGTCCTAACCTGACCCTACTTGATTTATTTATATATTTTTCGTTGTATATAGGTGGTAAAAAACGTGATCAATCCATTCCCAATCCCATTCACATGAAATAAACTTTCCCTCCAAAACCAATTCTCCCTAGAAACCCCAATTGATGGTGAAGCTCAAGAAAAACTTGAATATTTGATTCTTCATAAAATTTTAGAGGTTTTCATCTAGATAAATGTATGTTAATCCTTCATCTCTAAGTAACCTTTCACTTGGAGAGTTAATCTCAAAGTTTTCAAAGAGAAAATATGATCAAATCTGTTTTTCTTCAATCTAGACATGGGTTCTTTATAAAATGTTTTAATGGCTTAATCATTATATTGATGATAATGTATTTATTTTAACGTAAAGTTGAATACAATTGCATTGTGAACCCATGTCCCTTCCCAAACTCGATTTAGCTCTTGCATGGACATTGTGATCATGGCTTGTTATTAGTTGAATTGTGATTCTATTACATTGAATTGCTTATGTCTACTTTTTATTATGTATATTGGTAGTGAATTATGTGATATTGGATCCATTTACAACTATGCATTGAATACTTGATCTCTATTTTCTGTTGATGGTTAGAGTATTGACTTCACTATAAAATCGAGTCTGTAGTACATGTATATAAGATTCGTTTATGTAAAGTTAATTTTAGCTACTGCCTTATATTAATGTTATTAGTGAATTGTGGAATGAACCCTTGGTCAAATCAAAGGAATCTTGGTAAGGATTGACCTACATGTTTTAGCCTATAGAGTGATGATTCTAGCATGCTTATTGTGAGATTCAATTATGTTAAAGTGATGGTTAGCCACTGCCTCTGATGTAATGTGATTATGAATTATATGTAATGGATCCAATGTGGATCAATTCATGATAGTTTGAATAGGATTAATCTATGTAAATTTATCTTCAACGAATTCCTAATATGAAGGATGCTTACAGTGAACTCGAGTTTATTGGCAATTGTAGTAGGTTCTCATCTAGGCTATGATTTATTTATCTACTGCCCTAGATGTACATTATTGATTAATTAATTGATGATCAAGACTAGGGAAATTGGTTGATAATATACGTCTATCTATTCTCTAGAATAATGGTGATGTTTTGAACTAGTTGTATCATAATCTTGTAACGACTTGTACATGGTTTCTTTCACAATTAAAGTATATATAGCTACTGAACTATAATCTATTGATCATGAAAAAGGTGTATTGATCAATGATGATAAAAGGTTGATGAATTGGTAAGAAAGGCTTTTTCCCTATACTTTTCTATATTATTGTAGTTGATGAAACCTTGTATGGCAATGTGTGGTAAGGTCCACTTATGGTGGTGGTGTTTACTTCTTGTCAATCTATAAATGTGTTGATTATGGTCGTGAATGCAAATTGATGAATATATGAGTGTGTGGTTATGATTATCACACAATGTGAAGCTTATGCCTACTTTCCTATTCTAGTTGTGATCTAGGTTGTATGGCTATTGTATAAGCATGTGTAAATCTATGTTAGGGTAAAGTGTAGGTGCTTCCATTGATGATTTAAAATGGTTAATAATGCCTTACCTATGTACCCCTATGTGAATGCATGAATAGCCAAAGTTAGGAGTCTTAAGTGTAATATGAAGTTGACTTGTCTCCTATGCTATTGTGTGTTGTGTGGTTTCTTCTTTAAAGTGTATTGTGGTCCTAAGAGGGTGGCTGCCTCAAGGTGTTGTTAATAACCATTATGTGATCATGTTGACCAATTCACACACACCCTCACTCTACATGTATGCTTACAAGTAGTATAGGTCATGGTGTCTAAATGAAAGGTAGTTTTCATATTCACTAATGTCTACTGTTATGCATTCTAAGCTTGAGTCCATGAAAGTGTGTTTATGAACATGTATTCTATGGTATAATGTGAAGTATTTGGTATGATGAAGCTTTTATGGTGACTACCCCGGTAGATGATTCTGTGGTTGCGAAAAGGGTATATAGAAATTGTCATATAATGTTGCCTAATAGAGTTGCTCATGTTGAATTACCAGAACTTGATATGGTTGATTTTGATGTCATTTTGGGAATGGATTGGTTTCATGATTGTTTTGCTTCCATTGATTGTAGAACAAGAGTTGTTAAGTTCAATTTTCCTAAAGAACCCGTCTTAGAGTGGAAAGGGGGAAATTCTATCCCTAGAGGTCAAATCATTTCTTGTCTAAAGGATTAGGATGATCTCTTAAGTGTGTTTATACCATATTGTAAGATTCAAAAATTTAGACTCCGAAAATCCTCCCATTGAGTCGGTCCCCATAGTGAGGAAATTTTTGGAGGTCTTTTCATAATGATCTTCCCGGAATCCCTTCCGAACGGGAAATTGATTTTGTATTGACTTGATACCGGATACGAACCCTATTTCAATTCCTCCTTATTAGGTGACTCTAGCCGAATTTAAAGAGTCGACACTACACCATTTTAGGCCTACGGCCACCCCACTAAAGTGTAGCCTAAACTAGAAAAAAGTGTGGCCTTTGATAAAAGGCCACACTTTTGGACTTTAGGCAACACTTTTTAGGGGGTGGCCAAAAGAAGCGTAACCTTTGACATTAGGCAACACTTATTAAATGTCGCCACTTTTGGCTACACTTATAAAACGTAGCCAAAGAAGTATAAGGCCACGCTTTGTTGTGATGCATTAACAACACCTATATTTTATTATACTACACTTGAAAGCGTTGCCTTTGCAGTTTTATTGGTCACACTTCAAAAGTGTTGCCTTTTATAGGTCATCTAGTGCAACACTTCAAAAGTGTTGCCTTTTATATCTCATATATAGCAACACTTATAAAGCGTAATTTTATATCTCATCTAGAGCAACACTTATAAAGTGTAACTTTAACATTGGACGTCCTACAACAACACTTTTGAAATGCATATATTCAATATATAATCACATAATTAAATATACAAATGACCTAAAACACAAAATTAACTAATAATTAAATTGAATCTATATATTTCAAATAAACTTCGAAAAACAAATATTGTACAACCAATACTTAGAAAGTTATTGCTTAAAGATCTCTAATATCAATACATTCCAAAAAACTAAATGCATTCAAACGTATATGACAATAGTACAAAAACTCTTTATCGTTCACTACAATAGTTCGAGTTTACTTCTGGCCACAATTCAAATTCAATTACCGGCATTTTTCTGCACATTAGAAATAAAATTATAAGTTAGTGAAATAAATATGGAAATGCATAATTGGTAATGATATTCATCACTTGGGTAATACATTCCAGATTACAGTAGTTCCAAATTGCAGATTGCAGACAGCAAATTTTTTGAGTTCACATTACAGATTCTGAGGAAAATTAAAACCAGATTGCAGACTATAGTTCCAGATTAATTTCAGATTACAGCTTTCAGTTATACATCAAATAGTTCAAAAAGTTGACAACACTTCTATTTCTTTTGCGGCACCAAAATCAGAAACTCATGCTGAAAATTACCAATACTCTACAGATGTCCTCTGGTAACAACACTACTATTTCTTTGCCATAGACATTTCGATGAGAATCAAAACGTTAGACCTACAAATACACTAAAGGCGTGACATTAAACATATAAACTGTTGGGCAGAAATAGAAAACACATTTTAACGATATTACCAGGGAAGTGATAAAAACTAAATAAATAAGTTCATAGCTCATGTTGATAAGAACTTTGCTACACACTGAAATTAAAATGTAACCATGGAAGTGATAGAAATATACATCTAGCTGGCAAGATGAACCGATATACACGTCCATGCTTTTGTGTAGTGCCACCTTCATCAACATGAACCTGTGTTCCCTCAACCTGCAGGTGATACAAGCATCACAAAATAAGCTAAAATAGGAATGACATAAGGCTGAAGATTGGGCTATTTATTAACTGGTAAATATGTCCAGATGTATAAGGCGATGGCGTAGCTAATATACAATTTGTACAGACAATAGAGAATGTTTAGTTCAATTGGAAATATATCGGGTATAAGGAACTTGAAGCAAGCATTGAAGACAGAATATGTTCAAGGTATTCTTTTTCTCACTTGTGCTATGAAGAATGATAATACGACAGTTCAACCTATGATTATAGATCACCTGATATGAACCTAACGTACAAATATTCCCCTGTGGAGGCAAGCAAAGAGGGTCTATTATGTATTGTGCTTTGGCAAAGTCTATATTTCTCACCTTCAATTCTTCATCTCATCACTTTCTTTGTTACCGTTTCATTGCTTAGTTTTCCTATTATGGATTCTCAATTTAAGTTCATTAAATATAATCAATCTCATTGATAAATCTCTTTTTCAGTTTGCAAGCTATAGCATGACTAGCTTCACGTATAAACATGACAACGAGCTTGAAAGGTAGTAGCGACACTGTCCTCCATAGCTCAAGAAAATAACAAACAGATTGTCACCAAGAGGAAAGGTCAGTGATAGACCAGTAAGTCATAACAGCTTAAATTTCCAAAAAAGTGAAAGACAAGTAAACTTCAACTGGTGATGATTTATTATAACTACAAATCAGAAGATCAGAAACTTTGGCATGGAACCAGGAAACTGCTCATGGTATAGCAGACCTGGAATGAATGAAATAGATACTATTATTGTTTCAGGTCATTTTTCTAATCATCTATGAATGAAATTCTTTGCTTTTTTGTGCTTCTCTGAAACCACATCCCCTTGAAAAACCTTCTGATAAGCTGGTGGAAACTGGAAGCAAAAAATGAAGCTTAGAAACTGTTACAGTAGTCCTGTCTCGTATTATTTGCTGGAACTTATGGAAAAAAATGTTCATGGTGAAATATGGGGGTAAACATTCTAGTGTTACTAGAGTTAACATTCATAGACCTTAAGGCAAAGTAGATTAGGTATGTTTTTTTTTAAATTCTTCTAACTATGTTATTATTTTCATATCAGAGCCTATAACAGAATAAAATCAGAGTACACAACAGTTAAAGCTACATTTTATACAAAGAGACTGGGAAAAAAAAGGGTACAATAGAAGTCTATATGCCCATATGCAAAATTATATAACTATGAAAAGAATAGTTATTTGGATATAACCTGTGAGAAAGATAAACCATTACTAGGCACCCCCAAATCAAATAACAAGATTACTTAAAGAAAAATTAGATGACTTACACTTGGGTGATTTGCCGGCTTTCATGATTTCCCCTAAGAATCGTGAATCTATCTCGATAACCAACCTTCAGAGCAACCAAAAGTGTGACAGTCTCCACGGTCTTAATAATGTAATTCAAAATTATAATATTAAGGAACACAAAGATATATACTTACAGAATAAAATGCTTCCAGTAGTAATGCCCTCTTTCTCGTCTGCTCAAGATTCCTAGGGCTAACTTTGACATTCAGATTTCTGCACATTCTTCCCCTACTTTGGAATTTCAGCTATAAGAACCACCAAGTGATCAATTCCTTCTAAACCCAAAACAAAAATTCAATCAATTGACAAGAAGAATGTTTTTAGTGCTAGATGATTAGTAGAGAATAAGAAGAAAACTCAACTCAGTTTTCAAGCTTCCGCTCTTCAGTTCTTCGATCTTCAGTTGTTCGATCCTCAATTCTTCGATCCTTAGTTCTTTAGCTTCAGTTGTTGAGAAAATCATGTTCTGGAGAAGAGAATCTTCATCTCAGATCTTGATCAGGTCTTCAGCTCAGCTATGTTCTTCAGCTTCTTCTCTTAGATCTTCAGTTCTGGAGAAAAATGTGTTGTACAGAAGAAGAGTAAATCGTGTTTTAGGAAAGAAGAGAAAGAGAGAAGTTTTTATGAATGTTTTATTAATTATTTTTTTTGGCCAATAAATATGGGAGGGAGAGTTAAAAATGTTGGAGGGAATATAATATTTTAGTGAAATTTTTAGGCCACACTTGTAATGTGTTGTTTTAACAATTATAAAAATAGGACACTTTAAAAGTGTGGTCATATAGGTAAATAATTGTTGCCATTTATTTCATATTATGGCAACGCTTATAAAGTGTAGTCTATACCATTAAAGAGTACGCTTTACAAGTGTTGCCAATATTATCGTTGCCAAAAGTTAAAAATTTAGGCTACATTTTAAAAGCGTTCCCAAAAATATTTTAGGCAACACTTTTCAAGTGTTGCTCAGATTTAGTGTGGCCGTAGGCCTAAAATGGTGTAGTGCAAAGTCTCAACTCAAAGATTTACTAGACAAGGGTTTCATTCGTCCTAGTATTTCTCCATGGGGTGCTCCGATGTTGTTTGTTAAGAAAAAAGATGGGTCCCTTAGGATGTGTATTCATTACCGAAAACTCAATAAAGCCACTATAAAGAACAAGTATCGTATCCCTAGGATTGATGATTTATTTCATCAACTCCAAGGTGTGAGTTACTTTTCAAAGATTTATTTGAGGTCGGGTTATCACCAACTTAGGGTGAGAGATGAAGATATAGCTAAGACGGCTTTTCAAACTAGGTATGGTCACTATAAGTTTCTAGTGATGTCATTTGGGTTGAAAAATGCCCCGGCGGCTTTTATGGACCTAATGAATAGGGTGTTCCTAAATTACCTTGATGCTTTCATGATTGTATTTGTCGATGACATCTTGGTACATTCTAAGGGTGAGGTTAAGCATATGGACCATTTGAGGGTTGTATTGCAAGTCCTTAAGGAACACCAACCTTTTGCCAAGTATAGCATATGTGAATTTTGGTTGAGATTGGTTGCGTTTCTTTGTCATATCATCTCTAGTGAAGGTGTAGAGGTCGATCGGAGAAAGACTGAAGTGGTTAAGAATTGGCCTAGACCTTTGGCTCCAAAATATATAAGAACTTTCTTGGGTCTAGCTGGGTAATATAGAAGGTTTGTCGTTGGGTTTGCGTCTATCGTATAACGCCCCAAAATGAACTAAGGTGAACTAAAGCCTCGTCATTGTTTCTTGAGTTGATTTGAAGTTAAACAGAGTTAGCTTAGTGTCCTTAGGCAATATGTGAATTTTAGTTAAGCTTGGAGTTCAATCGACCAAGAACGTCCATGACGTTCGGAAGGTATGCCTTAGAATGAACTTGTGTGTCTTGTTGTGTTTGGATGAGTTTTACGTGTTCATTTTCCTTGAAACTATGGTGTGATGTTCCTAAGACCTGGACGACTTAGTTTAGGGGTTTAACATCCGGGCATGAACCCACCTAGCACCCACAAGGGGCCCTAGATGAAGGGCCCAAGACTTGGGAAAAACTGCCAAAAAGCAGTGGCCATCGACGACCCTAAGGACGGTCTGTTAGTCCACCAACGGTCCGTCGACCTAGGGCGTCGATTGGACCAGAAGGT
The DNA here is from genome assembly GCA_016801875.1 of Solanum sitiens. Taxonomy (NCBI): domain Eukaryota; kingdom Viridiplantae; phylum Streptophyta; class Magnoliopsida; order Solanales; family Solanaceae; genus Solanum; species Solanum sitiens. The sequence continues at coordinate 929,170 of JABWTJ010000664.1, read as the reverse complement.
ATTGGTTGCAAGGCTCTATTTTGGAACTAAGTATCCACCCACGAGACCCTACCAACGGTCCGTTGATGCACAGACGGTCCGTTAGTGAAGGTCTCGTCTATAAGGGCCTAAAAGTCTGTGAAGCTGCTGCCCAACTTGGGGTGTTTATGTAAATAAACCCCGAGTATTTTTAGACCCTAGGTGGATAATTTTAGCGTTTTTAGGTTATATTAAAATAGTTTCAAACCCTAGACCTAGACAAGACCCCTCACTTCAAAAATTCAAACTCTCTCTCTGAAGACAAACTCTTTTAAGACTCCATTGAAAGCTAGAGGTCAAGGATGGAAAGAGGGATAGTTGGACGTGTATATTCATCAAAAACTCTTGGATTTTACTTGCTTGGTGAGGTATGGTATCCATTCTTGAATACCCTTTCATTCAAGAAGTCATTTCCAATGGATTTCAAAAAGGGGTTTTCAACCCTAACTTCTATTATCTTCAATCCAATATGGGTCTTCCATGAAAATGTTTCTATTGACAAATTAATGATATTATTAATGTTAGTTGTTGATTCTAATGCTAAAACCCAAATGAAATCATGTTAAAGTTTCCTTTCATTTTGTGGTTTATGAAATGGGTCAAATGAACATATTTATGTATAAAATGAACTTTGGTTTTGTCGTGTTGTAATGCTGGTTTAGCTACTGCCCTAAGGTACTTATTATGTTGAATTAATGATAAAAATGTTGGTTGTTATGGATTAGTAAATTGAAGAGTTGCGTATATCGTATTATGCTTATGATAAATTGATCTTGAGTGGTGTGGTCCACCTTCTTGGTAGCGGTGCTTATTTGGTTAATTGGTGATGTTTAATATGTATTGATGATGTGATCTTAAAGGTATAAATCGTAGGATGAATATAAATGGTAAATGGGTCTTGTTTTGTGGTTGTGAAACTTAAATGGTATGTTTGACCTAGATTTTGGTCTAATTGAATAATGTGACTAAGTGAAGTATGTAAAGTGTGTAAGATGTTAAATGAAAGTCTAAAGCATGTTTAGAAGTAATGTATATGAAATGATTCTTATATGCAAGGTGTGCTTACATGTACACAAACACACTTTAAATGAATGAATGAAGCTTATGTTTAGTAAGAAGGGGAGTCTTGGGGTGTACACTCTTCGTGAGTTGAGATGAAATGTCTAGTAGCCATCTCACTGTTCCCAATGATATTTTCTAGATAGGTCGGAGGATGAATGCACTTCGTGAGTTGAGATGTGGCATTTGCTAGTTATCCTTAACCTATAGTCTATAATGTGAGAATCCGTGGGGAGTTATGCCTAGCATCGAGAGGATAGGAAGAAGAGGTGGAATACGCTTCATGAGTTGAGACGTCGTATTCCCTTATACCTTTTGAGATGAGTACTCCTTGTTAGTAGAGAATGAGTCACTTCGTAGCAATCTCTCTATCCCTTAACTATGTGCCCGCATAGGTATAACTATTGGAAAAGCCATGTAAAAGCTAAGCAGTATGAACTTACTCTAGGAAAGTGAGGATCCCTCATCCGATAGGGTTAATATCGGGATTCCATGTCTAGCTCTCATGGTCTTTGTCGGTTAAGATAACCCCCCACAAAAGTAATGAAAATGATAAATTGTCTAATTAATGTGATACCTATGTGAATTTATTGAACTAAGTCTTCTAAAAGAACGTGCTACTTAGGGTAGGTGGTTGTATGGGACGCTACCTATCCATCGCACTAAGTAGGACCTTCCAAAAGGGAAGACTTGGTGCCAAACCCTCTAAAAGAATGTACTACTTAGGATAGGTGGTGGTATAGGACGTCGTACTACTCATTGCACTAAGTAGGCATTCTAAAAGGGAAGCCTTTGGTGTTTTGTTGGGTTTTCTTCTAAGGTCTTGTCATTGACTGAAGATTCATTTTCCCAAGGCGAGTAAGCCGAACGGGGTAGTCTTGAGGATTTCCTTGGGTGTGCATTGAAGAAAGTGTTTAGACTTTTCCTTCGTGTCTTACCTTAGAGAATCTTGGGATTATCCTTAGGTAGGGAAACTCCGACGAAAATGGAGTCATTTCCTCATTTGCAATACTTTGGAAGTTTACCATTGTTAGAGTCTTTAGTTTCATGTAAAGCTTTTGAACTTACTTTAATGTCTTAAAGTGTTTCACTGCAAAGCTAAGGATATATCTCACTGTTAAGTTTATCTTTTGGTCAACTTGTTGTAACGTGCTCAAATCTTTGGGAATCCATTAGGAGCGCTAGTGGGAGTGGTAGTATGGGATGCTACTCTCACATTGCACTTAGTGTGACCTAAGAGTCCTATTGGAGGAGAGTACTTATGTGAAACTGTATGCTCGAGTGGGTTCATTGTAAGTTTTGGTGTGCTTACTGTAAAGTGTATTGTTGAGGTAAAATTATGGGAATTCTTCTTTAAGTGTTAATGATGCTTCTTATGTTATTTTGTTCATAAGTTCATGAATGTTTTATTAAATTGGCATGAAATCTTATTTTGCTAAAAATGTCCCTTTGTACATGTTTTTGCATATGCCATACTTTGTACATTGTTTGTACTAACCCTATACTTTTATATACCTTATGAGTATAGGTTGGAAGCCTTTTGGAGGATCGAAGTTGAAGCTTGGGAATTCTATCTCTCAAGAATTTGGTATGTCCTCATATATTCGAGGACATAGTTTATGTTTCCTAGTTTCTTTATTAAATCTTAATTTGTATTTCCTTTTATTGTAAAGGGGACGTGTCCCTAAGATTCTACGTTGTGTCTTTAAGTTGGCTGGTGACGAAAATATTTCCTAGTATTTATGAAAAGACTTCTTTTATTTAATTATCATGAATTTTTTTAATTTCGCACTACTTTTCATTCTTTATGTTATGAACGAGAGTTGAAGGGCTTGTACGAGACCCCAAAGGGTCAAGTACGCCCGACCACGATTCGAGAGTTAGCCCTAACTTCTAGGGGGTTCTTTCGGGTCGTGACGGACTTGGTATCAGTGTATAAGGTTTTGGGAAATAGTTTAAGGTCTAAAAGTCTCACAAACCACATTTAGTAGTATCTTGGTCATTGGTGTGAGTCGCGACACATCCATGGACAAGAGGCTATAGGATGCTAGAAGGTTCACTTTCTTCTCTATTCTAATATCGTGCCTTAGAGTTGAGTATATAAGGTGTCTTTTTCTCAACCTCTTCTTTTTGTGTTTTTAGGACATGAATACAAGGAGATCAACCTCTAGAACGGAGGAGGGTGGTGTAGCTAATGAGAGGATCCCTCTCTGTGACCAAGTTCCTATTGTTGGCCTAGAGGAGGAAGAGAATGTGGAGGTTCCCCTTCAAGAACCTCAAGTGCCTCCGGAACCTCAAGGACCTCAAGTGCCTCCTATGCCTAAAGCTCCTTTTCTTGAGGGTGATATGACTAATGCGGAGTTGAGGGCTGCCCTAATGAACTTGACCCAACTCATGACGGCTAAAGCTCATGTTGTCAACAATCACTTTATGGGCAAGCTAACCAAGGAGATAGGCCCCAACCAAATGCTAGTACTCCCGCCTCTAGAATTCGGGATTTCATGAGGATGAACCCTCCTACCTTTCATGGCACTAAGGTGGATGAAGATCCACAAGGCTTCATATATGAGCTTTTCAAAGTGGTAGATGCTATGGGTGTGACCCCTAGGGAAAAAGCGGAGTTAGCCGCTTACCAACTTAAGGAGGTGGCTCAAGTGTGATATGAGGAATGGAGGGGTGAGAGACCCTTAGAAAGAGGTCTGGTTTATTGGGAGGAATGCAAAGAGGCTTTCGTAGATAGGTTCTTTCCTTAGACTGGAGGGATAAGAAGATGTTTGAATTCATTAACCTTCGTCAAGGGGGAATGAGTGTGCAAGAGTACTCTCTCAAATTCACCCAACTCTCTAAGTATGCCCCAACCATGGTAGCCAACCCCAAGGCTAGGATGAACAAGTTGTAATGGGCGTGTCTAGCTTGGTGGAGAAGGAGTGTCGTATGTCAATGCTTCTTAATGATATGGATATCTCTAGGCTCATGGTTTATGCGCAACTAATTGAGGAGTCCAAAATTAGGGAGATAAGGCAAGAGGGTAAGAGACCTAGTTCGGATGATTCTAGTCACCAAAAACCTAGGAAGAGGTTTTATCACCAAGATTATCCCATGGGAAACAAGGATAGGGCTCCAAACCAACATTCTCAAGGTGGTAGTCATACTTTTGAAAGGGCTAGGTGCCCTACTTGTGGAAAGCAACATGGGGGTAAGTGTCTTGCCGGGACGGATGGTTTTTTTGCATGTGGTAATAAGGGACACAAGATGAGGGACTGCCCAAACCTCAAATCAAGGGGGAAAGATGTCAATCAAGCTTCCCTAGATCCTAATGCTCCCAAGAAGAACCCTTCCTATGGGATGGGGGCTAGGAAGGATAATTAATCCGGATTTGATGATTTTGGTAAGTCTTAACTCTTTATGATTGTTGCTTTTATGTTATGAAGTGAGTTTATATGGTTTTATAGTTCATATGATGATGTCATCTTGGTGAATTGCTTAAGGAATGAATTTTCTAAAATTTTGGTAGGCTTGGCAGTGAACACAGTGAACTTCACTGTAAGAATTTTGTTTTTTTGAGAAAAATTGTGTTGTCTTGAATTTAAGTTTCAATGTTTGTAAAAGTATTGTATATGAGCATGTTTAATGTTGGATAAGGTAGTTCCTCCATAAGAGAAGGCTAACAATGAGTTTTTACTTCTTGAAGTTTTAAGTGTTTGTGTTGCTAAGAGTTTGAAGGGTGAAATGATGCTTGTTGTTAGTTGATGCTTTGTTGCTGAGTGTTTTGATCATTATTTAAGTGTTTTATGTGATTCTAAGTGAGTCCTTGTTGTTCTTAAAATTTAAGTGTCATTCGAGGACGAATGTTATTCCAAGTGGGGGAGAATATAACGCCCCAAAATGAACTAAGGTGAACTAGAGCCTTGTGGTTGTTTCTTGAGTTGATTTTAAGTTAACTGAGTAAGTTTAGTGTCCTTAGGAAGTTTGTGAAGTTTGGTTAATCTTAGATTTCAATCGACCAAGAACGTCCATGACGTTCGGAAGGTATGCCTTAGAATGTACTTGTGTGTCTTGTTGTGTTTGGATGAGTTTTATGTGTTAGTTTTCCTTGAAACTAAGGTGGGATGTTCCTAAGACCTAAACGACTTAGATTAGGGGTTTAACGTCCAGGCACGAACCCACGTAGGACCCACAAGGGGCCTTAGATGAAGGGTCCAAGACTTGGGCAAAACTGCCGAAAAGCAGTGGCCATCGACGACCCTTAAGACGGTCCGTTGGTCCACCAACGGTCCGTAGACCTAGGGCGTTGATTGAACAGAAGGTCTTGGTGGACAGGCTCCATTTTGGAGCTAATTATCCACCAACGAGACCCTACCAACGGTCCGTTGATGCACAGACGGTCCGTTGGTGAAGGTCTCGTCTGTGAGGGCCTGAAAGTCTGTGAAGCTGCTGGCCAACTTGGGGTGTTTATGTAAATACACCCCAAGTCTTTTAAGACCCTAGGTGAATAATTTTAGTCTTTTTAGGTTATATTAAAATAGTTTTAAGTCCTAGACCTAGACAAGACCCCTCAATTCAAAAATTCAAACTCTCTCTCTCTCTAAAGACAAACTCTCTCAAGATTCCATTGAAAGTTAGACGTCAAGGAAGGAAAGAGGGCTGGTTGGACGTGTCTCTTCATCAAAAACTCTTGAATTTTACTTGCTTAGTAAGGTATGGTATCCATTCTTGAATACCCTTTCATTCAAGAAGCCATTTCCAATGAATTTCAAAAAGGGTTTTTCAACCCTAATTTCTATTATCTTCAATCCAACATGGGTCTTCCATGAAAAGGTTTCTATTGACAAATTAATGATATTATTAATGTTAGTTGATGATTCTAATGCTAAAACCCAAATGAAATCATGTTAAAGTTTCCTTTCAAGTTGTGGTTTATGAAATGGATCAAATGAACATATTTATGTATAAAATGAACTTTGGTTTTGTCGTGTTGTAATGATGGTTTAGCTACTGACCTAAGGGCCTTACTATGTTGAATTAATGATAAAAATGTTTATAGGTTGTTATGGATTAGTAAATTGAAGAGTTGCGTATATCGTATTATGCTTATGATAAATTGATCTTGAGTGGTATGGTCCACCTTCTTGGTGGTGGTGCTTATTTGGTTAATTGGTGATGTTTAATATGTATTGATGATGTGATATTGAAGGTCTAAATCGTAGGATGAATAGAAATGGTAAATGGGTCTTGTGTTGTGGTTGTGAAGCTTGAATGGTATGTTTGACCTAGATTTTGGTCTAATTGAATAATGTGACTAAGTGAAGTATGTAAAGTGTGTAAGATGTTAAATGAAAGTTTAAAGCATGTTTAGAAGTAATGTATATGAAATGATGCTTATATGCAAGGTGTGCTTACATGTACACACACATTTTAAATGAATGAATGAAGCTATGTTTAGTAAGAAGGGGAGTCTTGGGGTGGACACTCTTCGTGAGTTGAGATGAAGTGTCTAGTAGCAATCTCACTATTCCCAATAAGCTTTTCTAGATAGGTCGGAGGATGAATGCACTTCGTGAGTTTAGATGTAACATTTGCTAGTTATCCTTAATCGATAGTCTATAATGTGATAATCCGTGGGGAGTTATGCCTAGCACTGAGAGAATAGAAAGAAGAGGTGGAATACGCTTCATGATTTGAGACGTCGTATTCCCTTATACCTTTTGAGATGAATACTCCTCGTTAGTAGAGAATGATTCACTTAGTAGCAATCTCTCTATCCCTTAACTATGTGCCCGCATAGGTATAGCTATTGGAAAAGCCATGTAAAAGCTAAGCAGTATGACCTTACTCTAGGCAAGTGAGGATCCTTCATCCAATAGGGGTTAATATCGGGATTCCATGTCTATCTCTCATGGTCTTTGTCAGTTAAGCTAAACCCCCACAAAATTAATGAAAATGATAAATTGTCTAATTAATGTGATTCTTATGTGAATTGATTGAACTAAGTCTTCTAAAAGAACGTGCTACTTAGGGTAGGTGGTGGTATGGGACGCTACTATCCATTGCACTAAGTAGGACCTTCTGAAAGGGAAGTCTTGGTGCCAAACCTTCTAAAAGAATGTACTACTTAGGGTAGGTGGTGGTATGGGACGCCATCCTACTTATTGCACTAAGTAGGCATTCCGAAAAGGAAGCCTTTGGTGTTTTGTTGGGTTTTCTTCTAAGGTCTTGTCTTTGAGTGATGATTCATTTTCCCAAGGCGAGTAAGCCGAACGAGGTAGTCTTGAGGATTTACTTGGGTGTGCATTTATGGAAGTGTTTAGACGTTTCCTTCATGTCTTACCTTAGAGAATCTTAGGATTATCCTTAGGTAGGGAAACTCCTACGGAAATGGACTCATTTCCTCATTTGCGATACTTTTGGAAGTTTACTATTGTTGGAGTCTTTAGTTTAATGTAAAGCTTTTAAACTTACTTTAATGTCTTAAAGTGGTTCACTGTAAAGCTAAGGATATAACTCACTGTTAAGTTTATCTTTTGGTCAACTTGTTGTAACGTGCTCAAATCATTGGGAATCCATTAGGAGCGCTAGTGGGAGTGGTAGTATGGGATGCTACTCTCACATTGCACTTAGTGTGACCCAGGAGTCCTATTGGAGGAGAGTACTTATGTGAAATTGTATGCTCGAGTTGGTTCATTGTAAGTTTTGGTGTGCTTACTGTAAAGCGTATTGCTGAGGTAAAATTATGGGAATTCTTCTTTAAGTGTTTAACGATGCTTGTTATTTTTTTTGTTCATAAGTTCATGAATGTTTTATTAAATTGGAATGAAAGCTTATTTTTGCTAAAAATGTCCCTTTTACATGTTTTTGCATATGCCATACTTTGTACATTGCTTGTACTAACCCCATACTTTTATATACCTTATGAGTATAGGTTAGAAACCTTTTGGAGGATCGAAGTTGAAGCTTGGAAATTCTATCTCTGAAAAATTTGATATTTCCTCATATATTCGAGGACATAGTTTATATTTCCTAGTTTCTTTATTAAGACTTATTTTGTATTTCCTTTTATTGTAAAGGGGCCGTGTCCCTAAGATTCTACGTTGTGTCATTAGGTTGGCTGGTGACGAAAAGATTTCCTAGTATTTATGAAAAGACTTCTTTTATTTAATTATCGTGAAACGTTTTAATTCCGCACTACTTTTCATGCTTTATGTTATGAACGACAGATGAAGGGCTTGTACGAGACCTCAAAGGGTCAAGTACGCCCGGCCACGATTCGAGAGTTAGACGTAACTTCTAGGGGGTACTTTCGGGTCGTGACATATTGCATCTCCTTTGACAATGTTGACTCAAAAAAATGTGAAATTTGAGTTGTCGAGGGCTTGTGAAAGAAGCTTCCAAGTGTTGAAAGACAGGCTTACCTCCGCTCCAATGTTGACTTTCCTAGAGGGTAGCAAGGGTTTTGTGGTATATTGTGATGCTTCTTGAATTGGCTTGGGTGGTGTCCTTATGCAACATTGTAACGTTATAGCTTATGACTCTAGGGAACTCAAGGTTGATGAGAAGAACTACCCAACTCATGATCTTAAGTTAACGGCCGTAGTGTTTGCCTTGAAAATATGGAGGCATTATCTTTATGGGGTTCATGTTGATATGGATACAGACCATAAGATTCTTCAATAGGTGTTTAGTCAAAAGGAGTTAAACCTTCGACAAAGAAGGTGGTTGAAATTGTTTAAATATGATGACATGAGTGTTCTGTACCACCCCGGCAAGGGCAATGTTGTTGCAAATGCTCTAAGTCGTATGACCATGGGTAGTGTGTCTCATGTAGAAGAAGCTAAGAAAGACCTAGTGAAAGATGTTAATTGTAAGACCTCGAAAATGACTTAGGTTAACTAGAGCCTAACATGTCGATATTGATGGTATAAGGTACTAAATATATTTGATAAATGGTATAGAGTCAGTAGCAAAAGTATTAGAGGTGTTGGAAGTCAAACATCAAGGGACGACTAAGACATTCGACGACTAAGTCACCTAAATGTCTCTTATGTGGTTCTATGTGTTTATGTATGTTTAATGATGTGTTAAGGTTCTGAATTGAGTTATTATAGCATGAATAGGCAGTGTTTAAAGTTTTGTGAAGTTTGAAGGTCAAACGATCAAGAATGTCCAAGGCGTTCAAAAGATATGCCTTGAATCGACCTTGTAAGTCTAGGCGTGTTTTGTCGAGTTTTACGTGTTCATTTTGTATGAAATTGGGTTGAAAACGTCCGGGAAATTATCCCCAAGGACCATCTAAGCGTCCTTGAGGAAGGACCCAAAACTGCTGACAAAACAATCCCAGGCAGGCCCTAGCGATGGAGCAGTCGACGGCTGGTAGGCCTGTTGACACCCCGTCAAAGGGTTCCGTCGAGGGGGACTTAACCTTGGGTGATGAGGTAATCCTTGGTAGGCTACTGTAACCAACGACGGTGGCTTGTGACGTCCCGTCGTGGTGGTGACGCCCCGTCAAGGGCAGGCGTCGAGCGACCTGTCTCCTGCGCGTAGAGTTGCTGCCAAGTTAGGGGTGAATTGGTAAATTCACCCCACTTCCAAATAAGAGTTTAGGTGGTTTGTTAAGGGATTTTTGGGTATTTTAAATGAGTATAATTGATTCTTCCAAAAACAAAATCCCAAAGTCCCTTATAAATCCCAAAGACTCCATTGAAGTCCAAATTGAAGAAGCAGCTTGGTGTGGCGTTTTGAGTGAAAATTCTTCATCAAAGTGAAGAATTATCATCCTTGAGGTATGGCCTTTAATCCTTGAAACTCGTTTCATCAAGGAGCCCAACTCTCAAGATGTTTTTCAAAGTTTTCTAAAGTGAATTGTCCAATTTCGGGATTCTACCATGGGTTCTTGCATAAACAATTTTTAAACATTGAATTATGATCTAATTGATATTGTATTGATGATTTTAACATAAATTACCTATGAACCCATGTAAATTGATGAACCCTAGTTTGACTACTTATTGGCTTACTTGATATTAAACTAATATTGATGAATTGTTATGTAGTTTCTTATTGGCTTTCTAATGATATAAGAATTTTATTCAATTGATATCTAATTTATCTTAGATTATTAAACCTAGTTTGAATTGATGTAGATTGATTGAGTCTTATGGTTATTGCTTTGAATTATTGTTCATGGCCATGGGTAAGGGCCTTGTGATGTTGAATTGGTTGATTTGGCATTGGATTGAAGTGTGGATGAGGGGATGAAGGTATGCTTCCCCATTTTCTTTTAATTTGATATTAATCATACTTCGATTCTATTGTGATTGGTTTGGTCCACTTATGGTGGCGGTGTTATGTGTTTTACTTGCAATTGACGTGGCCTTGTCGGCGTTACTTTATGCAATATGATGAGCATGGCCTTATTGGCAACTACTTGAAGTAATGTGGCTATTTGTGTAGTTGATTATGTGAAGCATGACATTATCTATCTTCATGTGAAGTCATATATGTGTTCTTCTACTTATGTTGCCTTAAGTGATCATGTTACACTATGACTTTGACATTATGAGTATAGTGTTAGGGTTAAGTCTTGGTTATTCCTACTTGGCTTTGTGAGTCTATGTGGAGTACATTATTGATGTTATGATGATATATAGTATGGCTTGAAGATAGTAGGTTGTTTCTAGGAGTTTCTAGAATGACTTGCATTATGAGTTCAAGAGAAGTATGTGATGTCTTGTCTTGGTTGAGTTGTCCCTTGCTTGATGCTTATATGAATATGATTATGTGATGATTTGACTTAGTATGTTAAGAGTCTTGAATGTGTGAATGACATGTTACCTTGAATGATGAAAAGAAGATCTTTATGTGAAACCTTGAAACCAAGGGTAAAGTAATGTAAATTGAAGTCGAACGCCGTAAGCGTATCCTTCATGTGGGATGATGGACCTAGGTTGATTGGCTGTAACGGAATCATATCTCCCTAGCAAAAGTCATAATGAGCTTCTTGTCGCCATTGGAAGGAACTCCCTAGAGATCCTCTTTGGTAGGGTAAATGTAATTGGGTTATGAACTAGATATGCAACCCTATTGTATGAACCTTAATGTGAATTAATTTATGAGGACAAAGGCTAGCACCGAGTGAGTACGGTAAGGGAAGTAGTTCTAGTTAAACATGAGACTAGAATAGAAAGAAACCCTTCATATTCCTTAACCATGTGCCAACATGGGATGTGTCCAAGTTCTACCATTTCCAAGTAGAACAACCTCATCGGAGAAGGATCGAACTCCGGATTCCATGTATTGCTACCATGGTCTATGTCGGTTATTGACTATTCTCATCATATGGGATACTTACTAGCATTAGAGAAGTTCTATGAAGTTTAGGTGGTGGTATGGGACACTATCTAGACATTGCACAATAGGCTTTAAAGATGTTAATGAGAGTCCCTAGGTGTTCTATAAGACCGATACTTGAATGTCCTTATGTATTGTATCAGTCTCTTAATGAATTAATGAATAAATGGATTAATGAATTAATGAACCAATGACTTACGTTATGAAGTATGTAAGTGAATAAGTACCTAATCTAGAGTGGCTTATGGATTCTTTAGTTAAACTGTGAAGAGGAAAAAAAGGATGATTTCTTCATGACTTACCTATAGAAAACTTGAGAATGACTCTAGTTAGGGAAAAGGTTTGATGTTGTTGACATGATCTAAGCTTTAGGTAGTCTTAAGGACTATTTAGGAAATCTTGAGGAGGTCAATCATGGACGTTATCTTCTTGATTTACTTAAGTAGGTCTTTTGATAGCCTTTGGAAGGAGAGTGTCATATCATCTAAGTGTTGGTGTGTTTAGTGAGAATGATTCTATTTTAGGTAGTCTATAGGATCCCTTGTGTATGTGTGATAGAGATTGTATGGGCGGTCACTCCACACTCACTCAAGTGAACCTTGGAAATGACCTTTGGTAGATGAATCTTGCATTAATGTTTGTGTTGCTTTGTAAGTATGTATGTAACTCATTATAGGTAATCTTAAGGGTCGTTTAGGCACATCTAGAGAGGGTGTATGGGCGGTCTCTCTTTGTGTGACTTAAGTGAGTCTTAGGATGACTTTAAGTGATGGAATTTCATGCTAGAAGTTGAGTTTTAAGAGTATTTAGCAATTCACTGTACAGTGAATATAGTTCACTGTAAAGTGATCTTTAAATTTGATATTGTTGATTAATTATTATCTTATGTGTTTCTAAATTGATTAATGATGTTATTATGACTAAAATGTGATTTGTAAAATGAAAATATGCATATTTCCAATAAAGTCCGTTTTCATGATTTTTATGCATAATGCCATACTTAGTACATGTGGTGGTACTAATTCCATGCTTTATTTTCTATCTATAGTTCTTAATAGGTGAAGAGCTTTGGGAAGTGATGACTTGGACTTAGAAGATCGTTCAAGAGAAGTTGAAATATGTCCTCACTTGACTTGAGGGCATATATGTCTTTTATGTTTTCTTTGAAGTATTGTAATAGACTATGTATTTCTATTTTCGTATTGAAGTATGGGCCGTGTCCCAAGTATTCTTATGTCTAAGATGATGAGATTGAGACTTAGTATTTCCTATTACTTTTATATGAATGAAATTTTTTAAGATTGTTATATTTTGTGAAAAGTTTTAATTCTGCACTACTTTTCACTATGTATATGCTATGAACGATATGAAAGGGCTTGTCTTAGACCTCCGAGAGGTCGTCGACGCTGGTTACAATCCAAGAGTGTACCCTAACTTCTAGGGTATGGTTTCGGGTTGTGACAAAACTTGGTATCAGAGCATAGGTTGGTAAAAGTAGTTTTAGTAATCAAAAAGTCTCATCAAGTCACGTCTAGTAGAGTCTTGACTATCGGTGTGAGTCGCGACACATCTATGGGCAAGAGGCTATAGGACGATTGAGTTTCCCTTCTTTTCTACTCCTATGTTGTACGGTAGAGTAAATGTTATGATTATCCTTCTTATGTGTTTCCTTGTGTTTCTAGGAGATGAATACTAGAAGGATGGCCGCTAGAAGGTTGGAAGAGGGAGGGTGAATGAGGAGATTCCTCCTCAAGTTGAGCAAGTTGAGAAAGTTCCTCAAGGTGCTCAAGTGCCTCCCCTAGGTGATGCTGTTCCTAATGTGGGTGGAGGTAATGAGGTTCCGGTGGTTCATTCGGAGTTGACTAATCAAGAGTTTAGAGAAGCTTTGATGTCTTTATCTCAAGCCGTAACTACTCAAATCAGTTTGAGTATGATGCCTAGGGTTGTGGAGAGCACTATGACTTCTAGGTTGAGAGACTTTGTGAGGATGAATCCTCCTATCTTTCTTTGCTCCAAAGTAGATGAGGATCCCAAAGAGTTCCTTGATTGTGTGTACAAGGTGTTGAGTGTTATGGGGGTTACATCTAAAGAAAAGGCGGAGTTAGCTTCATACCAATTGAGGGATGTGTCTCAAATTTGGTTTACTCAATGGAAGGACAATAGGCCAGAGGAAGCAGGTCCTATTGAATGGGAAGAATTTAAGGAAGCTTTTCTAGGCAAGTACTTTCCTAGAGAAATGAGAGAGGTTAAGGTGGAGGATTTTATCAATCTCAAGTAAGGCAATATGAGTGTTGAGAAGTACTCTTTGAAATTCTTGTCTTTGGCTAGGTATGCAACTTCTCTTGTGTCAAATCCAAGAGATGAAATGAGTCGCTTTTTTACCGGGGTAGCCGACATAGTGATGGAGGAATGCCGTACAGCTATGCTACATGATGATATGACTTTACCTAGACTCATGGTGTATGCACAAGCTATTGAAAAGTCTAAACTTAATAGAATGGCTAGAAACTTGAAAATAAGTGGTGCAAGTGATCAAGGGCAGCCTAGGTTCAAAAAGAGGTCTCAAACTCAAAAGGGATCTAGTGTTCCTAGGGTGAAATTTGAGAAAGGAGGTGCTTCTCGAAATGACAAACTTACTTGTGCCAATTGTGGCAAGAAACATTTTGGTGAGTGTCTTTTGGGTACCGGGAGTTGTTTTGGATGTGAAAAGAGTGGGCATAAGGTTAGAGATTGTCCAATGATTGCTTCTAGGGGTAGAGATGATAAGCAAGCTGCCCCTAATGATCCAAAGGAAGATGCTCCAACATAGAGGCATTTCTATGCACTCCGAACTAGAATTGAGAAGCCGGGTGATGGTGATGATGATGTTGGTAAGTCCTTGTTTCTTTTATTATAGTATGAGTTTCTTCTAGGTGGGGGAGTATGGTTAGTAGATGTGATAGAAGTCTTAGAAATTGTTGCATGAGCATGATGTTTAGAAGTTTGGTCAAAATTGAATTTCATTAGTTTCTTGCATCGTGTTTTTTATGAAGCCTTGATTATGGTACAAGGTGTGATTATATGATGTTACTTTGCATATTAGCATGTTTATATCATGAATTACCTTAAAGGTGCATTTTCGAAAAATTTGGTAAAAATCACTGTAGCATTAAGAAAGTTACTGTAATATTTTTGTAAAAATGACTATTTGATTAATTGGTCTAAAATTGTTGTAATGTGGTTATAACTGATGTGTATGAGTATAATATTGAATATATAATGAGTTTTTGCTATTTGGATTGAAGCATGTGAGTTTCATAGCATAATGAGTTATAGAATTGTTTTCTAGTTTCTTGTTGTGTTGTGAATCCCTTGATTATGTGAAATTGATGATTTATTCATAATATTGTGTTATGTGGTTTGGTTAGGTGCTTATAGTTTATTCTCTAATCTTGGAAGTGTTAGGAGAGTGACAAGTGTCATTCGAGGACGAATGTTGTCCAAGTTGGGGAGATTGTAAGACCTCGAAAATGACTTAGGTTAACTAGAGACTAACATGTTGATATTGATGGTCTAAGGTCCTAAATATGTTTAATATATGGTATAGAGTCAGTACCAAAAGTATTAGAGGTGTTGGAAGTCAAACGTCAAGGGACGACTAAGATGTTTGACGACTAAGTCACCTAAATATTTCTTATGTGGTTCTATGTGTTTATGTGTGTTTCATGATGTTTTAAGGTTCTTAATTGAGTTATTATAGCATGAATAGGCATTGTTTAATGTTTCGTGAAGTTTGAAGGTCAAACGACCAAGAATGACCAAGGCATTCAAAAGATATGCCTTGAATCGACCTTGTACGTCTAGGCGTGTTTCATCGAGTTTTACGTGTTCGTTTTGTGTGACATTCTTGTGAGAGGTGTTAAACTTATAGACGATCGAAATTGGGTTGGAAACGTCCGGTAAATTATCCCCAAGGACAATCTAAGGGTCCTTGAGTAAGGACCCAAAACTGTTGCCAAAACAGTCCCAGGCAGGCCCAAGTGACGGAGAAGTCGACGGCTGGTAGGCCTGTTGACGCCCCGTCAAAGGCTTCCATCGAGGGGGAATTAACCTTGGGTGATGAGGGAAGCCTTGGCAGGCTACTGTAACCACCGACGGTGGCCATTGACAGCCCGTCGTGGTGGTAATGCCCCGTCAAGGGCAGGCGTCGAGCGACCTGTCTCCTGCGCGCAGAGTTGCTGCCAAGTTAGTGGTGAATTGGTAAATTCACCCCACTTCCAAATAAGAGTTTAGGCAGGTTTTTAAGGGCTTTTGGGTATTTTAAATGAGTATATAAGTGTTTAACACTTAGAATAATTGATTCTTCCAAAAACAAAACCGCAAAGTCCCTTAGAAATCCCGAAGACTCCATTGAAGTCCAAATTGAAGAAGCAGCTTGGTGTGGCGTTTTGAGTGGAAATTCTTCATCAAAGAGAAGAATTATCATCCTTGAGGTATGGCTTTTGATTCTTGAAACTCGTTTCATCAAGGAGCCCAACTCTCAAGATGTTTTTCAAAGTTTTCTAAAGTGAATTGTCCAATTTCGGGATTCTACCATGGGTTCTTGCATAAACAATTTCTAAACATTGAATTATGATCTAATTGATATTTTATTGATGATTTTAACATAAATTACCTATGAACCCATGTAAATTGATGAACCCTAGTTTGACTACTTATTGGGTTACTTGATATTAAGCTAATATTGATGAATTGTTATGTTGTTTCTTATGGGTTTTCTAATGATATAAGAATTGTATTCAATTGATATCTAATTGATCTTAGATTGTTAAACCTAGATTAAATTGATGTAGATTCATTGAGTCTTATGGTTATTGCTTTGAATTATTGCTCATGGCCATGGGTAAGGGCCTTGTGATGTTGAATTGGTTGATTTGGCATTGGATTGAAGTGTGGATGAGGGGATGAAGGTATGCTTCCCCATTTTCTTTAATTTGATATTAATTATATTTCGATTCTATTGTGATTGGTATGGTCCACTTATTGTGGCGGTGTTATGTGTTTTATTTGCAATTGACGTGGCCTTGTCGGCGTTACTTTATGCAGTATGATGAGCACGGCCTTATTGGCAACTACTTGAAGTAATGTGGCTATTTGTGTAGTTGATTATGTGAAGGATGACATTATCTATCTACATGTGAAGTCATATGTGTGTTCTTCTACTTATGTTGCCTTAAGTGATCATGTTAGACTATGACTTTGACATTATGAGTATAGTGTTAGGGTTAAGTCTTGGTTATTCCTACTTGGCTTTGTGAGTCTATGTTGAGTACATTATTGATGTTATGATGATATATAGGATGTCTTGAAGATAGTAGGTTGTTTCTAGGAGTTTCTAGAATGACTTGCATTATGAGTTCAAGCGAAGTATGTGATGTCTTGTCTTGGTTAACTTGTCCCTTGCTTGATGCTTATATGAATATGATTATGTTATGATTTGACTTAGTATGTTAAGAGTCTTGAATGTGTGAATGACGTGTGATCTTGAATGATGAAAAGAAGGTCTTTATGTGAAACCTTGAAACCAAGGGTAAAAGTAATGTAAATTGAAGTCGAACGCCGTAAGGGCATCCTTCTTGTGGAATGATGGACCTAGGTTGATTGGCTGTAACGTCATCATATCTCCATAGCAAAAGTCATAATGAGCTTCTTCTCGCCATTGGAAGGAAGTCCCTAGAGATCCTCTTTGGTAGGCTAAATGTAATTGGGTTATGAACTAGATATGGAACCCTATTGTATGAACCTTAATGTGAATTAATCTATGAGGACAAAGGCTAGCACCGAGTGAGTATGGCAAGGGAAGTAGTTCTAGTTAAGCATGTGCCTACATGGGATGTATCGAAGTTCTACCATTGCCAAGTAGAACAACCTCATCGCAGTAGGATAGAACTCCGGATTCCATGTCTTGCTACCATGGTCTATGTTGGTTATTTCCTATTCTCATCATATGGGATACTTTCTAGCATTAGAGAAGTTCTATGAAGTTTACGTGGTGGTATGAGACGCTATCTAGACATTGCACAATATGCTTTGAAGATGTTAATGAGAGTCCCTAGGTCTTCTCTAAGACCATTACTTGAATGTTCTTATGTATTGTATGAGTCTCTTAATGAATTAATGAATAAATGGATTAATGAATTAATGAACCAATCACTTACGTTATGAAGTATGTAAGTGAATAAGTACCTAATCTACAGTGGCTTATGGATTCTTTAGTTAAATTGTGAAGAGGGCATAAATGATGATTTCTTCATGACTTACCTATAGAAGACTTGAGAATGACTCTAGTTAGGGAAAAGGTTTGATGTTGTTGACATGATCTAAGCTTTAGGTAGTCTTAAGGACTATTTAGGTAATCTTGAGGAGGCCAATCATGGACGTTATCTTCTTGATTTACTTAAGTAGGTCTTTTGATAGCCTTTGGAAGGAGAGTGTCCTATCATCTAAGAGTTGGTGTGTTTAGTGATAATGATTCTATTTTAGGTAGTCTATAGGATCCCTTGTGTGTGTGATAGAGATTGTATGGGCGGTCACTCCACACTCACTTAAGTGAACCTTGCAAATGACCTTTGGCAGATGAATCTTACATTAGTGTTTGTGTTACTTTGTAAGTATGTATGTAACTCATTATAGGTAATCTTAAGGGTCGTTTAGGCACATCTAGAGAGGGTGTATGGGCGGTCTCTCTTTGTGTGACTTGTGAATCTTAGGATGACTTTAAGTGAGGGAATTTCATGCTAGAAGTTGAGTTTTAAGAGGATTTAGCAATTCACTGTAACAGTGACTTAATTCACTGTACAGTGAATATAGTTCACCGTAAAGTGATCTTTAAATTTGATATTGTTGATTAATTATTATCTTATGTGTTTCTAAATTGATTAATGATGTTATTATGACTAAAATGTAATTTGTAAAATGAAAAGATGCATATTTCCAATAAAGTCCATTTTCACGATTTTTATGCATAATGCCATACTTAGTACATGTGGTTGTACTAATTTCATGCTTTATTTTCTATCTATCGTTCTTAATAGGTGAATATCTTTGGGAAGTGAAGACTTGGACTTAAATGATCGTTCAAGAGAAGTTGAAATATGTCCTCACTTGACTCGAGGGCATATATGTCTTTTATGTTTTCTTTGAAGTATTGTTATAGACTATATATTTCTATTTTCGTATTGAAGTATGGGCCGTGTCCCAAGTATTCTTATGTCTAAGATGATGAGATTGAGATTTAGTATTTCCTATTACTTTTATATGAAAGAGATTTTTTAAGACTATGTTATATTTTGGGAAACTTTTTAATTCCGCACTACTTTTTACTATGTATATGCTATGAATGATATGAAAGGGCTTGTCTTAGACCTCCGAGAGGTCAACGATGCTGGTTACAATCCAAGATTGTACCCTAACTTCTAGGGTATGGTTTTGGGTTGTCACAT
This sequence comes from Solanum sitiens, assembly GCA_016801875.1. Classification (NCBI taxonomy): domain Eukaryota; kingdom Viridiplantae; phylum Streptophyta; class Magnoliopsida; order Solanales; family Solanaceae; genus Solanum; species Solanum sitiens. The sequence goes on along the minus strand of JABWTJ010000664.1, from coordinate 910,268 downwards.
TTATAGGTTGGCTCGTTTGGGTGTTCAATTGGAAGATTCTCTTAATGGTGGTTTTATTGTCTATCATAACTCTGAATCGTCTTTGGTGGTTGAGGTGAACTTTAAGCAACACCTTGATCCATCATTGATGGAGTTGAAGGAATCGGTTTTTGGGAAGCTTAATGATTCATTCTCCTTAGAAGGGGATGGTGTTTTGAGGTACCAAGAGAGGTTGTGTGTGCCCAATGTAGATGATATGAGAAAACAGATTCTTGACAGAGCTCATGGTTCGTGTAATTCTATTCATTGGGGTCTAGTCGATGTATCATGACCTTAGAGAAGTATTTTAGTGGGATGGCTTGAAAAGGGACATAGCGGAATTTGTTGCAAAGTGTCGAAATTGCCAATAAGTTAAAGCCGAGCACCAAAATCCAAGTGGCTTACTTCAAGAAATACAATTTCCCACATGGAGCTGGGAAGTGATTAATATGGACTTCGTAGTCGGTTTCCCTCCGACACGACCGCAAAATGACTCTATAGGGGTGTTTGTTGATTGGTTGACGAAATCAACTCACTTAATACCCGTTAAGTCTACTTATTCGGCGGAAGAGTATGCAAAGATCTATATCAATGAAATTGTGAGTCTTCATGGGATCCCTTTATCCACCATTTCGGATAGAGGTGCTCAATTCACTTCTCGATTTTTGGAGTTCTTTCCAAAAAGTGTTAGGTACTCAAATAAAGTTAAGCACCACTTTTTATCCCCAAACGGATGGTCAAGCGGAGCTTACTATTCAAACCCTTGAGGATATGCTTAGAGATTGTGTTATTGACTTTAAGGGAAGTTGGGATGAACACTTGCCTTTGGTTTCATTCTTTTATAACAATAGATACCATTCGACTATATCCATGACTCCTTTTAAAGCTTTGTATGGAAGGATATGTAGGTCGTCTATAGGATGGGTTAAGGTTGGTGAGTCTTCACTCTTTGGTCCCAACTTGATCTATGATGCTTTTTAGAATGTTCATATGATAAGGAAGCGATTGAAAATAGCCTATAGCCGGCAAAAGTCTTATGCCGACAATAGGAGAAGAGACCTTGAATTCGAAGAAGATGATAAGGTGTATTTGAAAATTTCACCCATGAAATGGGTGATGAGATTTGGAAAGAAAGGGAAACTTAGTCCTCGCTATCTGGGTCCAATGAAATTTTGCAAAGGGTTGGAAAGGTTGCATAAGAGTTGAGATTACCTAGTGAGCAATCTTCGGTTCACCCGGTATACCATGTCTCCATGCTTAAGAAGTGCATAGGTGACCGCGATTCCATTATTCCTATTGAAGGTCTAGGTGTGGATGAGAACCTCTCCTATGAAGAGGTTCAGTGGAAATCCTTTATCGGCAAGTAAAGGAGTTGAGGAACAAAGAGGTGGCCTCCGTAAAAGTTCTATGGAGAAACCACCTAGTTGAGAGAGCAACATGGCAAGCCGAGGCCGACGCCGACATGAAGTCCCGTTATCCTCATCTCTTTGCTAATTAAGGTTAGTTGTTCCTATTAAATATGAAAATAGTGGATAATATGAATTTGGCTTCTTTTTCAAGTATGTGCATATTTTGGGTAACGTTTATTCTAAAATTAGTTTTCATGAAAAAAAGGATTTAGTGTTAAGTTGAACTGTGTGAAAAATATGTTTTGTCTTTTTGAGATTTTTGGTATTTTGATGTTGTCTTGGGAAGACTAGCATGGTAACTTTTTAATGGCATTTTTTTGCTCATGTTGATTTTGAGAAGGTAATGCCTCATAATGTGCTATGAAATGTTGAGCTCTTATGTGTTGTGACTTGAGTTGCTATGTGTAATATTGTTGATATGTGTTGAATGGAGTTGTGAAGTACTTCTATGATTTGTGACTCATTGTATACATGTTGTTGGTTGGGCTTATAGTATTGAGTCTATCCTTTCCCTACAAAAGATTTTAGTGTCATTCGGGGATGAATTTTGCTAAGCGGGGGATAATGTAACACTCTGAAAGTCAAATACCTAATCTATAGCCTCACATGTTGGTCTAAGGTAAGTAACATTGTTATAAGGCCTAAAATAACGTTAATAAGCCATTTAGGAAGTTTTAGAGTCAAGACATCAAGAAACATCCAAGACGTCCGGAAGCAAATGTAATTGAACTAGTAAAGGGTGAGAACATCCAGGTCCGACCCCCATAGGATTGCCCTAGGGGTCCACGAAGGGATCCCACCCTTGGCCTAGCAAGCTGCATGCCAAAGCAACATCCAAGTTGGCCTAGGAAGAAGTGTCTTCGCGTCGCGGACATGCTCCACCAAGAACCAAAAGCTTGGTCTGAGACACAGACACATAGAGGACTCATCTGGTTCAAAAAATTTATTAAGGAAAAGTTGCAAGAGCAGCTCTGCGACGCGGACTTGTTCCCCGACAATAATCTGAAATTTGGAATTCAAGTTTGATTTCATTAAAGGATAAACTTAAGTGAGGGGTATTTTGGGTATTTCATGGGGGGCCTATATATTGATTTTCAATCAGTTTTCCCTCAAATTTACTAACTCAAATAAAAGCCCAAAAGTTGTCACCTCTCTCTACTTTCTCTCTCTATTCAACCTCCATTGAAGGAATAAGAATGCTTGAAGAAGAAGACCAATTCTCGAGGATTTCACTTGAATTTCGTGGACTAATCTTCATTAAGGTATGGGTTCTTCACTCTTGGGATTCCTTTCGCCAAGAGGTCCTCTCAAATTTGATTTCTAAATCACCCAATTCTCAGTGCTTTCCTATACGAATGTGTTTTCTTCTAAACTTGAAATTTATGGTTGATTATGATTAATTGTAATTACGTATGTCTAATTAAGTGTATATTTTTTATTAGTTGATATTTATTAGTGGTAATTTCGTATGTTACATGTCCTTTCCCCGATTACCCCTAATCTAGGATCTTGTTTGTGAATTGATGGGAATTGAATAATATATTGGTTGTTAGACTTTTTTTAACTATTATAATTTATTCATGAACGTCCTAGGGTTATGTATAGTTGGGATTGAATATATATCTTGAATAATTCATGATGAACACTTCTCCTCTAACCCTAGATCATGAATTGAAGTTAATTTGGATATTGATGAGACAATGTGCTTAGTTGTTGTGTAGATTACTATTGTATGATGTTGTTACACCTATTGTTGGACGAAATTGGTTGGTTAAGGGTAAGACCATGGATGATGGCTTTTGAAGGAGATTTGGTAAGACCTTATGATCCTAAACCTTTACTTCAATTGTCATGGCTTGTACTTGATGATGAATTTTAATTGAAGTGTATCTTGTGATTATATTAAGTAGGTGTTGGTAGGATGATGCAATTTAAATGTCTTTATTATGTGAATTGTGAGATTATGATTAAGATGTAATGATATAAGGTTGGTCATGAATTACCTATGTTCCTTATTATGGCATGATATTGATAATGTGCTAATCTAACATATGAGGTTTGTAATGAAAGGATATTCTCATGCAATTCAATGAGCTAATAGCTATGACTATACAAGGGGTTAGTCTCCTATGACATAAACTAAGTTATGATTGTTATTGAAAGATTTAAAGATATTTCAAAAGGGACTCTAGCTTAGCACCGAGTGAACTAGTAGTGAGGACTGTCCCTTCCCAAGTAGGGAAGGTAGGTTCACTATTGTACTCATGAGATAGAGATTACAATGCCAATGGCATTATGAGGGTTTCAAACATGTCTCCTAGTTCTTGAACTATGTTTCCTCCATATGAAAACTATCTAGTGGATCCACCTAGATGCTTTGTTTCACGCTTTGTAATACTTTTGTAAGTATACCACCTTCTTTTCGATGTAGGGTTTCATGAAACTAGATTCCACATCTAGCTCTTGCAGTCTATGTCGGTTAAGACATATGTTTCCAAAAGTAAAATGAATTAAATTTGTGAACAGTTACTAGGGTGACTTAAGGGGTTTGACTTAGTCTAGGTAGGGGTATGGGATTGTACCTATACATTGAACTTGTTGCCCTTGAGGGAAGTCCTAAAAGGTTGTTCTGGAGTTCCTATAAAGTAAATGCTATGCATATGTTGACTTTACATATTGATGATCCTATATGATGTTAGTTTCACTTATTAACATGCAATTGTTCTATATTGCTAAATATGATGATGACTACTCTTGATGCTATGATATGAGAAACTAGGCATTGCTTATGATCCTTTGTTTGGTTTACTTGGTTGAGTGAGGTTATGGGACTTTACTTGCTCATTGCACTTGTAGACTTGATGGTGGGTTATGAGTAGGATCTTGCATATGTTGTAATGTTCTGAACTTTTATACATGCTTTGTTGTTATAACATTATGTTGGAGTTGTTTTGGTTATGTACTCAAATATGATATTACATATGCTGAATTGACTTTGCTTGGTGATGTTAGTCTTGTATTGTAAATGGTCTTGTCTTAAGAAATATGTTATTATTGGCTTATATGGGTTCTTGGTTGTGCATAAGGCTTTTAATGTAACTTATCATGGTTTTGCAAAAATGTCCCTTTGTGCATGATTTCAAAGTAGGTGTGTGCATATGTTTCCATACTTAGTACAAGTGTTGTACTAACCCATATTTCTTCCTTTGTCCCAAACATTTTAGGTTCCGGTCGTTGAAGGGTTTGTGGCCAATTTTCAAGGAAGGCTTGGATCATTTCTCCAAGTGTGGGTATGTATCAAGATCCGAGGATGATACCTTTTCTCATTCTACCTATGTTACTTGCTATAGTCCAAAGACATTCGTTTTCCTCTTATTGTTCAAGACATTGTTGTAAGCCCTAAGTGGAATTTATACATTTCTTTAAGGGCTATTCCTGAATTCTTCTATTCCGATTTAGACGGTTTTATATGAGACATCCCCATTAGATTATATTTTATATATTGTATATGTGACATAAAAGTAGAAGCCTATGTAATCTTCTTATGCTAGGAATCTAAGTAAACTCCCTATATATATATGATGTGTAAGCAATAGGTCTATGTAAACCTCATTATGTAGATGTATATGAAAAGTTTTAAATTTTTGCACTTTTTAACCAATGAATGTAAAAACAAATGCTAAGAGGCTAGTCTTAATCCTTTCCAAGGACGATGACTCCATTTACGTCTTGGGGGTGCTCCCCAGATGTGACACTTTCCCTAAGATTTAAATGAGAGGAAAATGCAAGAATTTATCAATCTTCGTCAAGGGGGTATGAGTGTGAAAGAGTATAGCCTCAAATTCACTCAAAAATCAAAACATGTTACTACTATGGTGGCAGATTCTAGGGCTAAGATCAACAATTTTTTATGGGTATACTCGACCTTGTGGTTAATGAATGTAGGTCAGCTATGTTTATTTCTAGAATGGACATCTCTTGTCTAATAGTTCATGCCGAACGGATTGAGGAGAAAAAGATTAAGCAAGTTGGTAGGGAGTTGAAGAGGACAAGGGCCGAAGATGGAAATTCTTCCAAGACTAGATTTGAGGTTCAAGACGAGAAAAGGTTCAAGAAGAGGTTTTACAACCAAGCTCCTCCTCATACTCCAAGGGTCAGCAAGGTTAAGGTTTCTACCCCCAATACTTAAGAGGGAAAAAGTGGTGGTTCTTGTATGGAGAAGCCTATTTATACAAAGTGTGGTAGAAAGATGAAATCAAGTGCTTAGTTGGTATGAGTAATTTTTATGGCTGTGGTAAGAGTGTCCACGTGAAAGGTACTGCCCTATGATGAAGACTCAAGGAAAGTAAAATGCTCAAGCACAAGAAAGTGCTCCAAATATCGATGCTCCTAAGAAGAATCGCTTTTATTCTCTCCAATCCTGAGGTGATCAAGAGAGCTCTCCAGATGTTATTATTAGTATGTCGCAGTATTTTCAAATAATGTATATGCATTGTTGGAAGCCGATGCCACTTTGTCTTTTGTGACTTTTTTTTTTTTGCTATGAAACTTGATATGCTTACCGATGTCTTAGATGATCCCTTTTCGGTCTCTCCCTTAGTGGGTGATTATGTGGTTTCTAAAATTTCCTATAGGGGTTTTCCTATTTCGTTGCTCAATAGAGTTACATTAATTGATTTGGTAGAACTAGTATGTTGGATTTTGATGTCATATTAGGGATGGATTGGTTACATGCTTTTTTTACCTCAATTGATTGTAGAACATGGGTAGTTAAATTCAAATTTCTTGATGAACCCATTTTTGAATGGAATAGAGGAAACTCAAACCCTAGGGGTAAGATCATTTCTTGTCTAAAAGCTTGTAAGTTGATTGAAAATGGTTGTATCTATCATATAGTGAGGGTCAACGATCTTGAATCCAAGATCCCTCCTTTAGAGTCGGTCCCCGTATTGAAGGAATATCCGAAAGTCTTTCCCGATGGCTTGGCCGAAATTCCTCCTGAAAAGGAAATTGACTTCGACATAAATTTATTGCCGAATGCATAACCTATTTCAAACCCTCCTTATCGGGTGGCCCCGGACGAGTTGAAGGAGTTAAAGTCTCAAATCAATGATTTTCTAGATAAGGGTTTTATTTAAACTAGCATATCTCCATGTGGTGCTCCTAGATTGTTTGTGAACAAGAAAGATAGGTCTTTGAGAATGTGTAGTGACTACCGCCAATTGAACAAGGTCAATATATAGAATAAGTACCCACTCCCTAGGATTGATGATTTTTTTGACGAACTACAAGGAGAGAGTTACTTTTAAAAAATTGACTTGAGGTCGGCTTATCACCAACTTAGAGTGAGAGGTGTTGATATTCAAAAAATAGCTTTCCAAACAAGATATGGTCATTTTTATTCGTAGTCATATCTTTTGGTCTAACAAATGTCGCGGTGACTTTCTTCGACCGTATGAATCATGTTTTTTGAAGTTATCTTGATTTGTTTGTGATTGTCTTCATTGATGACATCTTTATATACTCTAGGAGTGAGAATGATTATATTATCCATTTGAGGATACTTTTGCAAGACGTCAAGGATAACAAACATTTTGCTAAATTTAGTAAATGCGAATTTTGGTTGAGATCGGTTGCATTTTTTGGTCACATTATCTCTAGTGAAGGGATAGAGGTCGATCAGAGAAAGACGAAAGTGGTCAAAAATTTTCCTAGACCTTTGATCCCTACCGACCTCCGAAGCATGTTGGGGTTGGCCTATTAATATACGAGGTTTGTTGATGGATTTTCAACTATCGCATCTCAATTAAAGGCGTTGAACCAAAAGAAGTCCAAGTAATGGTCAGAATCACGTGAAAAGTGTTTCCAATTATTGAAATATAAACTCGCCTTCGTTCCTGTGTTGACCTTATCGGAGGGTACTAAAGGGTTATTGGTTTATTGCAACGCTTCTCGAGTAGGTTTTGGTTGTATAATCATGCAACATGGTAAGGTGATAGGATACGCCTCTAGGTAACTCAAGGTTCATGTGAAGAACTACCCAAATCATGACTTTGAATTAGCGGCCATATTGTTTGCCTTGAAAATTTGGAGACACTATCTTTAAGGGGCACATGTTGATGTGCTCATTGTCCTCAAGAGTCTCTAATATGTGTTCACTCAAAAAGACATGAATTAATGCAACAGAAGATTGTTAGAGCTTTTAAAGGATTATGATATGAGTGTCCTCTGCTAATCCAGAAAACTAATGTTGTTGCATATGCTTTGATTCGAATGTCCATGGGTAGTGTGTCTCATGTAGCTGATGATAAGAAAGAATTAGTAAAAGAGGTGCATAAGTGTGCCCAGTTGGGAGTCCGATTAGCAAAATCCTCAAAGGGTTGTTTCAGGGTTCATCATAACTCTGAATTGTGTTTAGTGGTTGAGGTAAAGTCTAAGCAACACCTTGATCCTCTATTGATGTAGTTGAAGGAATCGGCCTTAGTAAAAATAATGAATCTTTCTCCCAAAGGGGAGAATGGGGTACTTAGGTACTGAGGAAGGTTGTGTGTACCGGATATGGATGCCTTAATGGAGCAAATCATGGAGGAGGCTCATGGTTCCCGATATTCCATTTATCCAGGTGCCACCAAAATGTATCATGACTTGCGCAAGATTTCTTGGTGGGACAGGATGAAAAGGGAGATAACAAACTTTTTGGCAAGGTGCTCAAATTGCAAACAAGTCAAAGCCGAGCATAAAGGACCGGGAGGTCTAACTCAAGATATTGATATCCCCACACGGTGCTAAGCTAGAGTCCCTTTTTGAAATATCTTTAATGTCTTTATTAATCATCATAACGTATTGTAGGTCATAGGGTCTAGCCCTTGTATAATCATCATCATCATAGTTCAATAATAATTGCATGAGTATAGTCCTTTCATTACAATTCATATAAGTGAGGTTAGCACATTTACATATTCATTCATGATAAGGAACATTTGTAGTCATCAGCATACTTATAAAATTTATCAAGACATTTCAATTTAACATCATACCACCCTATCAATCCTAATACAAGGCATACTCCAACACAATATCATGACTTAATCACAATTAACAATAATTTGAATTAAAGAATAGGGATTATTAGATTTACCAAGTCTCCTTCATAATCCATCATCAAGGTCTTACCATCAACCCTTAACTCAACCCAATTAGGGTATAGTTTCATCATAAAAAAATAACCAACATTATAACCAGGCTAATTGAATCACTACATCACAATTCATCACTAGTTCATAGCTTAAGACAAGATACTTAGGTCAATTCATAACAAACTTCATAACCTAGATCAACATCTCAAGAACTACCATTATAGGACTATAATTCATCCTATTCTATTCATGATTGATACAATAACATCATCTAGTAGTAATTCAATCAATAATCAAGTCAATTGAACCAACATTACACCATTAATATCAAGAACTTAACCTAGGGTTAAGGGGTGAAGGTCATCTTCTACAAACTAGACCAAACCATCAAGATATATCATAAATAAGTTAGATACATGTTAATCTATTCATAACATCCAAAATAAGTCATAAACAAATCAATTCATAACATTAATTTCGAGATTGGGACCCACATGAAAACTCAACTTTTGAATTAACTTTGAAGGAACCCTTTGGGGAAAGGAGTCCCAAAGGTGAATTAGATCCCATACCTTAATGATTTATGAATATTGATGGATAAAATTGACTCTTTTCAACCTTTAAACCCTTGCCTAGCTTTGTCTTCAATGGTGTTCTTCACTAGAGAGAGAAAGAAGAGAGAAGGAAGAGAATATGGATTTGTGAGTCATGAGAGCTTAGGTTAGCCTAATGGGGTTAGAATATTTATATAGGGTGTTAATTAACTTAATTAGACTTCTCTTAACCCCTAACTAACCACGTAGACCCTTAATTAATTAACTGGAACTAAGTGAAAACGTGCAGCAAATTGGACCCCTCAGAGATGAGACCCCGATCGACGGTCCGTCTGTGAGACATTGGTGAAAATGCCTGGGCAGTTTCTTGACCCCAAACGCAAGGGTCCTCCTCAAGGGCCCTTGTTTGGTCCTTGGGGAGTCGTACCCGGAGGTTTCGACCATGAATCAACTTAAAAACATGTTAGACATCCTTTCACCAATTTTCATCACTTTTTGACTTCTAAAAGCTAGTCAAATAGTCTAAGGCACGCTAGTACATCCTTGAACTAGTTTTCGGACGTCATGGACGTTCTTGGACGTTTTGGTTTATAAACTTACTAAATGAATTATATTCATTAAAATGGACCTTAAAACAGTGTCTAGACCTTATAACACTTATGTTAGTCTTTAGGACACGTCTTGGATTTTCGAAGTGTTACATTATCCCCCCTTAGGAACATTCGTCCCCCAATGACACTAAAACTCTTTTGAAGGAAGGAATAGATTCAAGACTAGAAGCCCAACCAACAACAATACATGAAAACATAAATCATAAAACTTAAACAAGGAAATTCAAAAGCTTCAATTACCACATATTAGGCCCAAACATCACATTATGAGGAATTTCCTTCTCACAACAACAACATGAGCTCAACATACATTACATGAGTCAATTACGCAAAAATTAAACTTACCAACATGGTACATATAATTTTATAAAGACTCACCATATCAAAATGCACAAGATAACTCAAACAAGCAAAACTGCAATTTATTCTCATACTTCACCGTAAGTCTCTGTAACAACATTCAAAAATGCACATTTTGCAAAACTTCACCAAAAATCAAGAAACTTCAATCTTTAGTCATTATTTTCATTATTAATAAAAGTAACTAACCTTAGTTATCAAATAGATGAGGGTAATTGGACTTCATTTAAGCCTCGGCCTCCCATGTTTCACCCTCAACTAGGTGATTGTTCCATAACACCTTTATGGAAGCCACCTCTTTGTTACTCAACTCCTTTACTTGCCTATCAAGGATTTGAACTGGAACCTCCTAATAGAAGAGGTTATCCTTCACACCAAGACCCTAAATAGGAAGAATAGAATTTGGGATCACTGATACACTTCTTAAGCATAGAAATATGGAAAACCGGATGAACTAAAGACAATTCGCTAGGCAACCTTAACTCATAGGCAACCTTACCAACCCTTTGCAAGATTTCATAAGGACCCACATAACGAGGACTTAACTTCACTTTCTTACCAAATCTAACAACTTCCTTCCTATGTGAAATTTTCAAGTACCCTTTATCACCTTCTTCAAACTCTAAACACCTTATCCTATGATCGACATAAGACTTTTGCGCACTATAGGTTGTTTCCAACCGGTTTCTTATGATATGAACTTTCTCCAAGGGCTTATAAATCAAATCGGGACCAAGAATCGAAGAGTCACCTACTTCAAACCACCCAATAGGATATCTACACCTCCTAACATACAAGGCTTCATAAGGAGCCATTTATATGGATGTATGGAAACTATTGTTGTACGCAAACTCCACCAAAGGCAAGTGCTTATCCCAACTTCCCTTGAAGTCGATGACACAAGATCTAAGAATATCCTCAAGGGTTTGAATAGTACGCTCCTCTTGACCATCCGTTTGGGGATGCAAAGCGGTACTTAAATTCACTTGTGTACCCAACCCTTCTTGGAATGACCTCCAAAACCTTGATGTGAATTTTGCACCCCTATTTGATATGATGGATAACGGAATACCATGGCGACAATATATCTCATCTATGAAGATCTTTGCATAATTTTCCACGGAATAAGTAGACTTGATGGGAATAAAACGAGCGGACTTGGTCAACCTATCCACCACCACCCATATGGAGTCATATTGTTTTTAGTCTTACACGAACCTACCACAAAATCCATATTGATGACTTCCAAATTCCAAGTAGGAATTTGGATTTCTTGAAGTAAACCACCTGGATTTTGATGTTTAGCTTTCACTTGTTGGCAATTTGGACACTTTACTACAAACTCCGCTATGTCCTTCTTCAAGCCTTCCCACCAATACACTTCCCTAAAGTCATGATACATCTTTGTTGACCCCGGATAAATGGAATAACGGGACCCATGAGCTTCTTAAAGAATCCGGTTCCTCAAATCATCTACATTGGGAACACACTCATTAAGCTTACATAAAAGTGATTCCTTCAACTGCATCAACGGTTGATCAAGGTGTTGTTTGGTCTTTACCTCAACAACTAAGGATGACTTGGCGTTATGATGGACCATAAAACCACCATTTGGAGAATCTTCTAATCTAACCCCTTATCTAGCCAACCTATGAACATCTTTCACAGGCCTTTCTTGGCTTCCTCAACATGAGACATACTACCAATGGTCATACAACTTAGGGCTTCCGCAACCATATTGCCCTTGCCGGGGTGATAGATAACACTAATTTCGTAATGTTTCAAAAATTACAACCACCTTATTTGTCAGAGAATCAACTTCTTTTAAGTAAACACATATTGGAGACTCTTGTGGTCAGTATACAAATCAACATGAACACCATACAAGTAATGCCTCCAAATTTTCAAGGCAAATACCACGACTGCTAAGTCAAGATCATGAGTGGGCTAGTTCTTTTCATGTACCTTAAGTTGTCTAGAAACATAGGCGATTACTTTCCCATGTTGAATAAGCACACAACCAAACCCACTCGGGATGCATCATAATACACAATGAAGCCATTTTTACCCTCCGGTAAAGTCAACACCGGAGTGGAACTAAGCCTATCTTTAAAGTTTGGATGCTCTTATCACATTCCACTGACCACTCAAACTTCTTACTCTTTTGGGTCAAAGTAGTCAAGGGAGATTAAATGGATGGAAAACCATCCACAAACCTCCTATAATAACCCGGTAGACCCAAGAAACTCCTAATGTGTGTAGGAGTCAATGGTATAGGCAAATTTTTCACCACGTCTATGTAGATTCGTACTCATAATTTTGAAGCGCGCCACACTTATGAATAGGAATCTATGTGATGCTTAGGAAACTTTCTTTCTTGGAAATCCAATATCGTGCCTCTAGAGTATACTTATTGTGTGCTTTCACTTAAACCTTGTATGTGATGCTTAGGAATTACTTGCAAAATCTAACCATTCCCTTCATAGGTGAAATTTTCAAGTACACTTTATCACCTTCTTCAAACTCTAAACACCTTCTCCTATGATCGACATAAGACTTTTGCGCACTATAGGTTGTTTCCAACCGGTTTCTTATGATATGAACTTTCTCCAAGGGCTTATAAATCAAATCGGGACCAAGAATCGAAGAGTCACCTACTTCAAACCACCCAATAGGATATCTACACCTCCTAACATACAAGGCTTCATAAGGAGCCATTTATATGGATGTATGGAAACTATTGTTGTACGCAAACTCCACCAAAGGCAAGTGCTTATCCCAACTTCCCTTGAAGTCGATGACACAAGCTCTAAGCATATCCTCAAGGGTGTGAATAGTATGCTCCCCTTGACAATCCGTTTGGGGATGAAAAGCGGTACTTAACTTCACCTTGGTACCTTACACTTCTTGGAATGACCTCCAAAACTAAGATGTGAATTGTGCACCCCTATCCGATATGATGTTTAACAATATACCATGGGAAAACAATATCTCATATATGAAGATCTTTGCATAGTCATCCACCAAATAAGTAGACTTGACAAGAATAAAACGAGTGGACTGGGTCAACCTATCAACTACCACCCATATGGAGTCATATTGTTTTTGAGTCTTAGGCAAACCTAGCAAAAATTCCATATTGATGTCTTCCCACTTCCAAGTAGGAATTTGTATTTTTTTAAGTAAACCACCCGGCTTTTGATGTTCGGATTTCACTTGTTGGCAATTTGGACACTTTGCTACAAACTCCGCTATGTCCTTCTTCTATCCTTCCCACCAATACACTTCCCTAAGGTAATAATACATCTTCGTTGACCCCGAAAAAAATGGAATAACGAGACCCATGAGCTTCCTCAGGAATCCAGTTCCTCAAATTATATACATTGGGGAGACGCAATCTTCCTTGACACCGAAAAACACCATCCCCCCTAAGGAGAATGAGTCATTAATCTTACGAAGAACCGATTCCTTTAACTCCATGAATGGTTGATCAAGGTGTTGTTTGGACTTTACCTCAACAACTAAGGATGACTTGGATTTATGATGGACCATAAAACCACCATTTGGAGAATCTTCCAATCAAACCCCCAATCTAGCCGATGGATCGTGGTTTCACATTACTTTCAATGCTTTTCCATAAGATTGGTGTGTGTCTAGAGAATTTTTGTAGTAATTTTAACATGTTTTTATCTTTGTTTTGCAGGAAGGGTGTGCAAAAAAAAAACACAGAAGGCAGCTGAGAATTATTGCAAAGGTGACCCACAAAGGCCATCGACGGCCCGTCGTTCCATCGATGGACCGTAGATGGTGATCGTCTACTGAAGGTTCAGGCATCTGCAGAAACTCAGGGAATTCTGACCAAGTGTGGGGCTATGGAAGGATCGATGGTCCGTCGATTGATCGACGGTCCATCAATTGATTGACGGTCAGTCGATTGATCGACGGACCGTCCTGTTCGTCGATCTGATAATAGAATGTCCAAGTACCCGAAGTTAAAGAAAATATAAGTATGGAATGACAAAAGACATCAATGGACCGTAGGTGCATCTACGTATGGTGATGTTGGTCCGTTAATTGGATAAGAGAAGATTCTAGTTGAAGGCTAAAAAAATATGCTAATTCTGGACTTACGGAGGCATCCAACAGTTCGTCGTTTCATCGACGGACTGTCTGTGGGGGTCGTCGATTGAAGCCGCGTTTTTGGACAACTTTCCTTATTTGAATTCCTTTTTTTAGGACAATGTTTTTATAAATAGGGTGTAAAACCTCGTTTTTGGGGTTGGATTTTATTACTACTTTCTTAGTTTTGTTCTTGGATATTAGTTTTTGCAATTTGGGCATTATTCAAATTTCTGGATTTAGTTTTCCAGATATTTTTGTTATTGCAAGTTGAATTTGTGGATTTTCTTCAAATTTTCCAAAGTAAGTTCATGATTTATTGTTTATCAACTATGAATTGTGTTCTTCTATGCATGGGTAACTAAATTCACAACTAGGGTTGTGGGAACCATTGGTGATTAACAAAGTAAACCTACCTTAATAACAATTCTCAAATATGTTATTGCATGCATTGATAATTCTTTCGCATAAAAATCTTTTTAACGAGTGCACGCATTAGAACTCGCCTTATTTCTACTTGCCGGACCAAGGGGGTAGTTTATAGGAAAAGAATTATAAACATAGATTTAGTGGGATACTATCTAATAGACTAGTTTCGATTGGTGCAAAGTAATAACTAAGCCATATATCAAATATGATTCTTAATATGCAGTAAAAGTAAGGGTTAATAATTTAGACACGCACGGCCGGACCAAGGTACAGGGTTAAATTCTATAAATGCTGGACCACGTATTTCGAGATACCTAAATTAGCACTTTGTCACGACTGGAATCTAGACCCCAGACGAGACCGGCGTCGTTGACCTCTCAGAGGTCGCAGACAAGCCTACTTACGTCATCCTTACTTTACATAGGTTAATTTTAGCAGAAAATTAAAAACTTTTTGTTTCTAAACATTACTTAGTAAACATTTCTAATACATTCGTAATTTGTTCAACATCAACCATCTAAACATTAAGAGATAATCAAATGAAAGAAATAGTTCAATAACATAATCGTATAATTGCCAAAATGGAACCCATACATAGTCTGAATAAAATAAGAAAGAAACGCTAGTGGAACATGCTCCACTAGCTGAACTCCTAAACTAAGCTAGAACATAAACAGTAGCATCCTCGAAAGCATGAGGTCCTACCAAAACCGGATGAATGCTGGACGTCCGGATAACTGCAGTGATGATCCTGTAGCTCTACCGTCCACCTATGCCTGCACCTAAAATAGTAGAGTTTGTATAGGGTTAGTACACACTTGTACTAAGTATGGGTATATGCAAGCACACACCAAGGACATGCATGAGAAAGAATAGCTCTTTCCTAACAACATGATTTTTGGAAGTCAAGTCAGTGGACTTGCCAAATTGAGATTAGGAAAGTTAGTGAACTTTCCAAATTTGGATTAGGAAAGTCGGTGAGCTTTCCAAATACGGATTAGGAAAGTCATGCCATGAGAGTAACATGCATCATCATACTTATCATATTGCACACATCACATAACATATTACACATATCACATATCATATTGCATATAGCACATAACATCTTTCATATCATTCATTCATATGCCATGAGACCTTGGAATCATGGACATAACATTAAGACTTTTCAAAATGAGGGCTCAACATATGGGACCTCAACTAGGGAGTCTTCATTAGCAAACACAGAGTCTGCTTCATTCATTCATACGTACTTCATTTCATTTTTGTTCATAGTCCAGTGTAACCACCAGTTATACCTAGGATGTAGTTTAAGACTCTCATTAGGTTCGTTGTGCAATGACCAAGAATGACCTAATGTCATTACTTGAATCTAACTCACCTTTTGATTATCCTATCCGAACACCTTTGGTATCATTCATTTCATTATGTGCATCATTTGAGGCTGGCCTCATTCATTCATTGGGAACTTTAACTTTAACCGACATAGATCATGTGAGCATCATGAAATCCAGTGTCTCCCCCACACCGAAAAGAGGTGGAATCACCGGCCAAAGTGATCCAATAACATGCTAGCGTACATGGAAATTTAACCCCGCCATATCCCTATATTGGCAGTATAGGTTCGAAGACTAGGAGATATAAGGAGACCCATACCCGACAAGCCGGACAGTCTCATCTCATGAGAGTTACGTGAACCTCCGCCCTTCCCGAAAGAAGGCATCACCGCTCATAGCTAGTCTATCGGTACTCAGTATAAAGTTCCATTTCATTCATCTCATACGTCATGGAAGCTGGCTTCTAGTATGAGGACATCATAGCTCATTAGATGATTTCTCATCTCATCATTCGTATTGAGTGTGTTAATCTCAATACTCTCATTAGAGTGTTCATAGAGACTTGTCTCTTCAGTATCTTACACCCTCATAGGTGAGTACGTGTTGGTAACAATTAGTTAGGCTTATTTGAGATTACTCTCATCATTTACATTAGCCTCATATCATGTTGTCACCACATTCATTATCATTAGCCCCTTTGCTTTTTCATAGTTACTCACCTTTTATTATGTGAATGTTCATTTTATCATTTCATTGTTCAGCTCATCATATGCCAATGCACTTGGCCATTTAGTGTATTTACACTCATACTTAACCCTTCTAGGGTTCATCATTTCATTTCATACATCTTAGGTTCACTTACTTTTGAACGTATGTTAGACTTATGAGTCTATACACACAAGCCATGAGGCTTCATTCGTAGTTCGTTAAGTAATTCTTACATTCCTAAGATTATGTTGTACAAGACTTATGTATCTTGTATTTATGTCAAGATCTTGAATTAGATCTAAGTAGGTGACATTTATTCTTGTACGTTTTGTTCACGTATGATTTATGTATCAATACGGAAATTTGGGCAAGGAATCCCAAGTCTTGAATCAATTGGATATCATTTACATTTTTAATTGATTTTATTCTAATATTCATAACATTTTAAACTCTAAGTCAAATCACAATATTTAATTTGAAGGCTTACTTTTCTATTTTAAATCTCTCTTGCATTGGCCGATGGGTTGTGGGTTCGAGTCCCCACAACCCCACTTTTTATTTTTCATTAGCATAATATTCTCCTATTCTTTCTTAAACCAAGAGGTTGTGGGATCAAACCCCCACAGCCTCTTTTATTTTTCTCTTAATTTCGCCCAAGTAAGGAGGTTGTGGGTTCGAACCCCCACAGCCTCCTTTCTTTTAATAAATTTTCGCTAAGGGCTGTGAGGTGGTGGGTTCGAACCCCCACAGCCCCATAATTATATTTTTAATATTTTCTCTAAGTTAGGAGCATGTACAGTGAGGTCATGGGATCGAACCCCCATGGCCTCACTTGTTTTATCATTTAATTTTCGCGGGCAGTAGCTAAGGGGTTCGAATCCCCTTAGCCCCAACACCTTTTTCTTTTTAGTTTCCATTCTACTCTTCATGAATTCTGACCGAGGGGTGGTGGGTTCGAATCCCACTCCCCTCATTAATTTTTCTCTTATTCATACCCTTGCTCAGACCCAGGATCGAACCCCCCAGCCCTCACCCTTTTCCGTGTCTATTTCGCCCAAGGATGAGGTCACGGGTTCAATTCCTAGTGGCCTCATTCTTTTATTTTTTTAGAAAATTTCCAGATTCATATGCATTTTTATTTAGTCTTAATTAACTTGTACAATGCTGGGATTTTTGGTCACTTTCTAACTCATAACATTAAGGCACTTCTTAGCACAAAGTTACATTCATGAATTCCGTTTTGACGTAATTTCAAGTGCATCATTCATAGAATCAATTGACTATGAGATTCTCATTCAAATCAGCCTCATTTCCTTTTTATGAACATCACGATCTTCATGACTTTATGTACGTAAAATTAACAACCACAATATTCACAACTAAGGCAACAAGGCCGAAACAATGGTCATATTCTCACACACTTTTACAAAATTCCGAAACACATACATGGATTGTCATTTTTTTCATAAATTAACTTACATACAACACATTCATATCCAGCACAACATCACATAATCCTAAGTCTAGCAGCATCCATACCAACCTACGAATTCGTTGGGAGCTAATGACAGGGACATGCAACGGGGAAAGCAACCTTAGTTTTTGAGCCGAATATACTGAGTCCTAGGGGTCTCTTGGGAAAGGAACCAAGAGTAAGAAGACCCATACCTTTGTTTTCTTGTTAAATCTCCAGAATGCTGCCCAAGAACCTCTCCAAAAATCAGTCCAAACACCCACACTCACACCTCACCCGACTAGCGTAGTATGCTTTGCTTAACGTTACCGAATTACTTTCTCTTTTGTGTTTTGCTTGTGAATTCTTCAAGCATGAAGAATTTTTGTTTTCTTTCTGACTTTTCTTCACGTTTGCAGCCAGAGAGAGTGTGAGAAAGAGAGAGATTAGTCGTGAAAGAGAGAGTGAAATCGTGCAAGAGAGAGTGGGGGAAATGGGAGATAGAAGTCTAGTAGAAGTAGGACTTTGTGGGTATGAATTAGTCAACTTAATAATTAATCAAAATTAATAAAAAATCTGATTTATTTTTCCTAAATCAGCTAATACTAATTATTTATTAAAAACTAAGTTAACACATTAAAATAAAAGCAAGTTAAATCTTGCTTCTAGTGGGGCTCGAACCCGAGTGACCCCCATTTGCGAAAATGGGTCACTTCGGGTTGCCCCACCCGAATTCCTTTACTTAATTAACTTAATTAATTAAATAATTAGTTTCTCAGGGTAATTACAATATTACCCTTGGCCTAGAAAAGACCATTTTACCCTTGGACCCTCAAAACTTAAAATTTCTTCTTTTGAGTCCGGTAAAAACTCTTTCGATTAAACCTTCATTTTCGTGAGCCTCACATGGTTGGTTCCAACCTTTCCAAGCTCAATTAACTCCCCAAGTTAGTTGGCTTGGTCGTAGTAAGGGTTCTGAGGTCTGGTTATTCGCGTATCAATACGTGTGGACCTTGGTCTAATCGCAAGCATTCTTGAAAAACCTAAGTCTTGATCCTATTCATTTTTAGGGTTGTTACACACATTGCATGCAAAACACTAGGAAAGAATTGTTATAGCTAGGATTACGGTGTTATGAACCTATGGGGAACACTTACACCCTAGTTTCTCTCACAACTTGATAAACATCAAAGATTTACTCAAGTTACTTATTTTACTTAGAAATATTACAAGACTTTTGTTTGACAAACCCCCCCTCCCCCCTTTAATTACCTATTTTTGAAAAGGACATGACTAAATAGAAGTAATTATATTGAAGTTAAGTCTAAACTATTTTCCTCGTGGGATCGACCCCAACATACTTGTTGGGTTCTTTACTCGATACGATCGCTTATACTTCTTCAGGGAGGTGTAATTTGAGCATTTCAAATTTTAGCGCCGCTGCCGGGGTAAGTGGCTTTTAGATTAACTTTAATAACATTACCAAATTTTGGTCAAAAATTTCTTAATTTTACTTTTTCTTTTGTTTTTGTTTCTCCCAGGTCTAGCTCTAGTGTATGCCAAGTACACGGAGCCGAGGAGAACAAAAACTTTCAGTCGATCCTGAACTTTACTAGACACTCCGAAGAATGAATAATCAATAGAACCCAGCTAATCTAGGTGATGGGATCAATCTTCAATCTCCTCCACCAGTTGATGCTCACAACCAAGTGGTGGCGGAAAACCCAGTTGATGATGCATTGAAGATGCAACCTCCCGTCCCACGCCCTCAAGAGTTATATAGGGGCAAGATTAACATCACTGATTCTTATGGGCCTCTTGTCCTACCTCCTCTACCACAGGGTCACACAATCGTGGTAACTAGTAACTTGATGTAGATGTTCACCGCAAGGGGTTTGTTTTTAGGGCTACCATATGAGGATCCACATTCACATCACCAAACTGAGGTCGATGCGCAAGAGTTATGTCGGCAGCACAGACTTGGATATGAACAACATCGGGTTGAGAGTGTTCCCTCTATCACTAACGGGAGAGTCCGCGATATAGTTTACAGAGTTGCCCTATAATTCTATCTATACTTGGGATCAGTTGAGGGATGTGGTCCTAGCACGGTACTACCCTGTGTCCAAAAAGCTCAACCACAAAGACAGAGTGAATAACTTTGTACCACTACCTGGGGAGTCGGTGAATATCTCTAGGGACAGATTTACTGCGTTAATATTGGGTTAAATGAGAACTAAGCTTGGGTTAATATTGAAACATGTCACTAGAGGTACAGAGAAGGTAAATGTGGTGAATTACTTGACTAAATTAAACCACCACCTCCAGCGGATCACTAATATTATGAAAAGGATACTTATGCATTGAATGAGCAGACGGGGGGTTTTCGACCAAACGCCCAAGGCTCCAATCAGGAGAATTTCCGCCAAGGTCAACGAAATTAAGGTCGGAACTATGGAAATTACAACAGAGAGGTCCAGTATGTTCGAGATGGAAAGAACAACTGCGACAACAACTTCAAGCAGGTTAACTTTAGTAACAGAAATGATCGAAGTGGGCCCTATGTTCCACCTCAGAATCAGGAAGTTGCTCCTAGGGATGGTGGAGGTAGTATGGCGCGAGTTGACGATATGTTGCAGAAGATGATGAGGAGGTTTGATGCTAGTGATGAGCACGCCAAGGAATTGAGGGGTTATTTGGATAATATCGGGCAAAAGGTGGATGCACATGTGGTCTCGATAAGCCATCTTCAGTTACAAATGGCCCTATTATCAACTACTGTGAACCCACGTCAACCGGGCACTCTTCCTAGCAATACCATTCAAAATTCGAAAATTGATGGACATTACATGGTAGTCACTACTCGATGAGGTAAGCAAACCATTGATCCACCTATGCCGTCTGTAGTAGAAGATGAAGTGAGAAATGATGAAGAGGTAGTGGGAACTAGTGGTGAATTGGTGGACAATGCAGTGAAAGAAGGAGAGGAACCCCAAAAAGTGATCCCCATTCCTAGACGACCACCACCATTCCCTCAGAGATTGATGAAAAAGACAGAGGACGATAAATATTGGCATTTTATCACTATTATGAAATAGCTTTCCATTAATGTCCCTTTGATAGGTGCTTTGGAACAAATGCCCGGATATGCCAAGTTCATGAAGGATATGGTTACAAAGAAGAGATCGGTAAGTTTTGAGGATGATGACCGGATGCAGCATTGTAGTGCTATAGCTACAAGGTCTCTTGTGCAAAAGAAGGAAGATCCGGGGCTTTTACTATTCCATATACTATCGTATTATTACACTTTGTTAAAGCACTATGTGATCTAGGTGCAATTATTAATATCATGCCTCTCTCCATTTATAAGAAATTAGGTTTGGGTGACCCAAATCCCACTGCAATGCAGTTACTGATGGCCGATCAAATATTGAAGAGGCCCATTGGGATACTCCATGATGTGCTCGTGAAGGTGGAGTCATTTATATTTCCGACCAATTTTGTGATTCTTGATTGTGAGGTGCACTTTGAGGTCCCTATTATTCTTGGGAGGTCGTTCCTCGCTACTTGTTGCGCCTTGGTTGGTATGGAGAAATGGCAGATGAAGTTTCGGTTAAATAATCAAGAAGCAACATTCAACATTGGTAGGTCCATGAAGCAGAGTGGTGAGCTCCAAACGGTATCGGCTATATCCTACAAGGTTGAGAGTACGTCTGAGGTACAAATCGAAGAGCGCCTAGGTGTTGAGGCACTAGCGGCAGTGATCATGAATTTTGAGAGTGATGACGTTGAATAGTATGGGGCTTTGGTTGCAGCACTTAAGCGAAGCGAATATCGGTTAAAACCAAAGAAATTAGAGTTAGATATGAAGCATCGCGAGTCTCCACCCACAAAACCATCTACTGATGAGGCCCCAAAATTAGATCTTAAGACTCTACCACCTCATCTGAGGTATGTATTCTTGGGAAGAGATAATCATTTGCTGGTGATCACTCAATCAGATTTGAATGTTCAACAAGTAGAGTATTTGGTGGAAGTTTTGAACAGGTTCAAATGAGCCATTGGTTGGACTATTGCGGACATTATTGGGATCCCTCCCAGTATTTGTTCACACAAAATCCAATTCATGCCTGATCACAAGCAAAGTATTGAGCACCAGAGAAGGTTTAATACACCTATGCAAGAGGTAGTGAAGAAGGAGATTATTAAGTGGTTAGATGCCAGATTCATATATCCTATTGCAGATAGTAGTTGTGTATGCCCTATTCAGTGTGTGCCCAAAATGGGGGAAATAACAGTAGTGCCCAATGAGAACAACGAGCTTGTTCCAATGAGGCCCGTTTTTTGATAGAGAGTTTGTATGTATTATCGGAAATTGAATGAATGAACTGAGAAGGACCATTTCCCTATGCCTTTTATGGCCCAGATGTTAGATAGACTCGCAGTAAAATGATGGTATTATTTCCTTGATGGCTATTCTGGTTACAATCAAATCTCTATTGCACCCGAGGATCAAGAGAAGACCACCTTTACTTGACCTTATGGGACGTTCACATTCAAGAGGATTCCTTTTGGGTTGTGTAATGCACCGGCTACTTTCCATAGATGTATGATTTTGATATTCTCCGATATGGTGGCAGACACTATTGAGGTGTTCATATATGACTTTTCAGTTGTTGGCGATTCCTTTGATCGTTGTTTGAGTCACTTGGCAGAGGTCCTCAAAAGATGTGAAGATTGCAATCTTGTGCTAAGTTTGAAAAAATGTCACTTTATGGTGAAAGAAGGTATAGTATTGGGTCATTGCATCTCGAATAATGGGATAGAGGTTGATCGAGAAAAAGTCAAAGTTATAGAGAGACTTCCTCCACCCATCTGTGTAAAAGGTGCGAGAAGTTTTATGGGACATGCGGGCTTCTATTGGAGGTTTATTAAGGATTTCTCAAAAATTGCACATCCTTTGTGCAAGTTACTTGAGAAGGAATGTAAATTCTATTTTGATGAATCCTGTCTGAAGGCATTTGGAGAATTGAAGGAGAAGTTGGTGTCAGAAACCATAATTATTTACCCGGATTGGAGCAAGCCATTTGAGGTGATGTGTGATGCTAGTTGGGTTGCTCTTTGTGTGTTATTGGGACAAAGAAGGGATAAAATCCTTCACCCAATCTATTATGCAAGTAAGGACCTAAATGAACCACAAAAGAACTACACTGTGACTGAACAAGCACTCATTGCGGTGGTATTTTCTTTCGAAAAATTTCGCTCGTATTTGCTTGGCACGAGAGTCATAGTGCATACTTATCACTCCGCTTTTAGGTATTTGATGGAAAATAAGGATGCGAAACCAAGGTTGATTAGGTGGGTGCTACTATTGCAAGAGTTTGATTTTGAGGTGAAAGATAGAAAAGGGACTAAAAATCTAGTTGCCGATCACTTGTCCAGATTGGAGTATGAAGCTATGCAAGAGTTAGGTGTAAAGGCTGAAATTGATGATACCTTCCCGGATGAGCATGTATTGGCCGCTTCTCATGACTTGATTCCATGGTTCGCCAATTTTCCGAATTATCCGGCCAGTGATATAATCCCATCGGACTTGTCCTTTCATCAAAGGAAGAAGTTCATGCATGATGTGAAAAAGTTCTTTTAGGATAAACCTTACTTATACTGGAGTTGTGTCGATGGGCTTATTCGCTGATGTGTGCCGGAAGTCGAAATGCTAACTATTTTGGAGGCATGCCATTCCTAGCTTGTGGGTGGGCATCATACTGTTATCCGGACTTCCCACAAGATTTTACAATGTGGGTACTATTGGCCAATTCACCAAGATGATCATGAGTTCTCCAAGTCGTGTGGTAGGTGTTAGAGAGATGGAGAAATTTCGAAGAGGCAAGAGCTCCATTTAAACCACATTCTAGTTGAGTTGTTTCAAGTGTGGGGCATTGATTTTATGGGTCCATTTATGAGTTATCATGAGATGAAATATATACTTGTAGCGGTGGACTACGTGTCAAAATGGGTGGAAGCAATAGCACTTTCCAACAATGAATGGAAGAATGTCACCACATTCTTGAAAAAAGAACATCTTCTCCAGATTTGGCACACCTAGGGCTATTATTGTGATGGGGGATCTCACTTTTGCAATTAGTTGTTCAACGGGCTATTGGAGAAATATGGGGTTTGCCACAATGTGGCCACTCCGTACCATCCACAGAATAGTGGGAAAGTTGAGGTGTCCAATCGAGAGATCAAGCAAATCCAGTCGAAAATGGTAAATGCTAACAGAACGGATTGTCAAGGAAGCTTGATGATGCTCTTTGGGAATACCGGACTGCATACAATACCCCCATAGGTATGTCTCCATACCAACTTGTATATGAGAAGGCTTGTCACTTGCCAATTGAGTTAGAGCACAAGGCCAAGTGGGCAATAAAGAAACTGAAGACGGACTGGAATGAAGCAGTGGAACAGAGACTTAACGGGTTGAATGAGCTTGATGAGTTTCGCCGAAAAGCATACAAAAGTTCATCTATCGACAAAGAGAAGATGAATAAGTATCATGACCAAAAGAATGAAAAGCGAGAATTTGCGGTTGGGGACTTAGTGCTTCTATACAACTCTAGGCTACGCCTGTTTCCGGCAAACTCAAGTCCAAGTGGACTGGGCCATTCCTTATCATTAAAGTGTTCCTAGATGGAGCGGTTGAGTTGGAGAACAAGGAGGGTGCAAAGTTCATGGTCAATGGGCAAAGAATCAAGATCTATCTAGGGCATGGGGAGAGTGTCCATGAAGTGGTTAAGGCATATCACCTTGATGAAGTCTGAGTAATCAATGATCTTGCGTCGTGCCGCGATGTTAAATCAAGCGTTTCTTAGGAGGCAACCCAAGGTGTATCCTCTACCCAACAATAGGTTTTTCTTTTCTTTGTAGGAATTGTTGCATTCTCTTGTTTTATTTTTGTTTTACTCATCTTAATGCATTTTTTAGTGTGTTGGCTAGAGAGTAGTTTAGGGTCCATGTCTCAAAAGTGTCCAGAAAAACTCAAAAAGAATAGCTTAATGGGTGTTCAATGTGAAGGGACAAAACCGAAGAATTCTGCAGAAAATAGTCTGGTGCACAGATCTGCAGACCAATCGACAAGTCGTTGTTCAATCAACGGACTGTCGATGGTGTTCGTAGATCCCAAGTATATCTTAAAATTTTGTCTAAGTATGTGTGCAATTGACGGTCCAGTCGATGGTCCGTCGACTGTATTATGGACCGTTAATGGGGTATCGTCAGTTCAAAGAACCAGTAACCCGACCCGACCCGACTATCTATATTAAAAGAATACTATTCAGTTAACCTCCAATGATCTTTTTAAATACACTCCCAACCGTTTCCCTCCCCTTATTTCCTTCATTTCCCATTAACTCCCCATATCTCTCCCTTCCATTTTCTTCAGAATCCCCAAAACTCCCATCTTCCCCTACAATACCAAAACTCTCCCCTCCCCAGATTATACTCCGTCTCCCTTGTTTTCTCTGGTCGGCGTTCAAAGGAAGGCACATAGGTTGGTTGTTGAGAAGATCCCACACTCATTCACTCCACTACTGATTTCAGGTATTTCAATTCCCTTGGCTTAATGAATTCTCGTTCATTTGCTGTTGGAAACGAAAAATTCGTATGTGGGTCTTGACTTAGGGACAAAATTGCATGTTAACTTGTTAGATTATGGGTACTATGTCCCTTCGAATGATATAAAGTGAACGGTTGGGGGTGTATTTCGTGTAAAAACAAAATGATTGTTGACGTTCTGACTTAGGGTTTAATAGCATCGTAGAATCCGAGATCGAAACTTGCGAAATCAAAACCCTAAGGACAAAGAATTAGTCTTATACTTGTTGTTATGTGTTGGTTAAACTAAAAAAGGTCTTAAAATTGTCAAAATGTGCTTTTAAAAGTAGGGTCTGAAATCTGTCTTTGATCTACAGCACGAGACCATGTCTATGGGGCATCGGTTGATCGATGAACTGTCAATGGGGTCCGTCGATTGGTCAATCATAAAAAATGCTGAACTTTGAGATAACGGAAGTAGAGTACGGTCCGTCGATTTATCTACAGGATGTTCTGCACGTCCGTTGTTTCCAATTAAAACCTTGATTCATGAGATATTAAAAATTATCCTAAGTGTCACACGACGGAAGTGGACTGTGGTTCATCGATTGAATGACGCGCCGTTATGCACGTCCGTCGTTTCCAATTGAGAGGTCTATAGAATAAAGTCTTAAAAATTTCCTAAGTGTCCACCGACGGACACTATCGACGGGACGTTGATAGTGCCCGTCAACCAGTACTGCAATTCTGCACAGGACTGTGTTGTGTGTTTCAGATTTTTGTTTTGATTGTTTTGTTTGTGTGGCATGATTGGTATAAGACTAACAAATTATTTTCTAGGTGCATATGACCCCAAATCGGACATCTTCTATTCCAGGGGCAGGTCCAAGTCTTTGGAACCATCCCGTCAGATGATTTGCACGTCCGACGATGAGCGGGACCCTTAATAAGTGCCCCCAGGCACCCGGACCACTACACCAGACTTCACAAATTCTTCTGCTGCTTTCTTCATTACCCTCAACGGACAGGTATGACAGACCGTTTCAAACACGATGATCCGTCGAGGGGCTCCGTTCCATAATACTTAACTTCTTGTAATTGGGTACTGGGACTACTCTCTGATTATCACGATGAACAAGCAGGACGGACGTCGTGGCTATGACGGTCCGTCATGAACTTCCGTAGTCCCACACTTGGTCAGACTTCCCCATCTTTCTTCAGCAGCTTCTCTCCTCACTACGATGCCACCTACGGACCGTCACAGCCTCGACGGACCGTCATAAGCTCCGTAGGTGGTCTTTTCTCCATTTCTTGCTCAAAAACTCCCACGTTCATCTTTGGACAAATTTCTTGCAAATAAAGAGAAACCTACATAAAAAATCAATACAAAAAGGCTTTAGACACACACTAAACTTAAGAAAAAAGCATTAAAAGTACCGTGAAACCACGGTACATCAACACCCTCAACTTAAATTCGTTGTTTGTCCTCAAGCGACGAACTATGACTCACTACAAAATCTTTGTACAAGAGTATCCACATTTTAGCTTTCGCAATCATTTGGCTATCAATCTCGATCATTCTCATTATGTTCATACATGTTATGACTATTAGGCTTGAATTATGTGGAATCATACCATGACACAGACTCACTACGCAATGACACCTATCTTCTTCAATTTCTCACCGAGGTGCTAATATTTCCGGTATTGCAACTAGTGTCCTCACTTCAAAATAACATCCTCATTTTTCACACAATGATTTCAGTTTGAGTATAAGGATTACTTTTCAACACTCACTCTCAGAACAAATTCACAACTCATTTATACATATTGCCATAAGCTTGCCCTTATTTTCACTACTTTAATTCGCCATACAACTCTTAAGATCACGATAGGACTTTCTTAGCTTGTAACATAGGCTCAGGGTCAGGTAGGGTATATTTAGGTATACTTTAGTGACTTGTTGCCCTCCTTGACATATCGGCTAAGCGTACCACCTTTTCATCATTTATTTCGCCCTATTTCTCAATTTTCTTTTCACCTTGCTGTTTTCCCTTTCTTATCCTTATGTGTAAGTGACTTTTCTCTTTTCTTGTGTTTATTTTGTTTCATCTATGTACTTTTATATATATATATATATATATATATATATATATATATATATATATATATATATATTTATTTATTTTTTTAAAGTCACTTCTGTTTTGTTCTTTCTTCCTCTTCATTCTTTCAACCACACTTTCCGGAGTATTCCTTATAACAGCCACCCTCAACTCATGACTTTGCCATGAGTCAAGGTTCACAATACCCATGGTTGGGTCAGGGCCACGACAAGGTTGCTTTCTGCATTATCCACCCTCAACTTATGCTTTTGACATAAACTGAGGTGCACATGTCCAAAGAGGGACCAGGGCCAATACATTGTTCCCAGAGAAGATCAGTTGGGGTGAAAAAGAAAGATCTGTTTTTAGGCTCAAATCATTTGGATCAATACGGGATTAACTTCATTTGGTTTTTTGTTAATTTGAGGCTCAGGATTGTCTATTTCGAACAAAGGCCTATGATTCTTTCCTAATTGTTTAATTTGGCTTACTTTTAGCAAGACTAACCAGGCAAGTTCTAGCTCATTATCAATGGTGGATCATTCGAATTTCCCACACAATCACTTGACATTCATTACATTCCCAGATTATTAGACACCTAGTTCGAGTCTTAGATTCAGGGTCATGCAGTAGTGTATCTCTATGTCATGTCAAGAGCCACACAATTATCAATTACTATGCCTAGTCATGCATCATTTTCATTATATCGGGATATCATATTTGTTTTAGCCATCATGCTTCAGAGTTATACTATGTACACAAGATATAACATGCCGGTTCAACAATAAAAGTAATCAGTCGTTTGGGGAAAAGAACACAGGCAAGAAAACCCCAAAAGAGGATCGTGAATTGGGCTACTCAGACTTTACCCTAGCAATCACTTTCCATTTACCCCACCCCCAACAAAAAGATATGCAATTGTCCCCAATGCATAAAAAAAACTAAAATACGCGAGTGGTAGGTGAAGCAAACCTGAGGCGCAAAGCGCCGGCGATCAGCAAGCTGGTGCGTCCGGTTCCTCGGAACCCACTCCCTCCGTAATTTGGACACCCTCAGTAGTGTCCTCATCAGCAACAACACTATCAGTCGTGCCTCTCACTGTCTCCACAACTCTGGAGCTAGACGCCCCGGTAGCGGCACCAAAATTTGATACGCTCAAACTTACTTCTCAAATAAGAAGTAAAAGCGGTCGTATCAAGTAGAGAACCCAACTAATGAGGTTAGGGTCGATCCCACGAGGAAAATGGTTCAAACTTAACTTTATTCTATTATTACTACTATTTAGTCAACTATTTTCCGAGAAAACAATTAACTAAAAGGGGGGTTTTAATTAATAAAAACAATTAACTAAGTTAAAGTAATCAACTAACAGCTTAAAATATTGAAGTTTTAATCAAGTGATGAGATTAACTAGGGCTTAAGTGTTCCCCACAGGCCCCTAACTCGGTAATTCTAGCTATAACAATTATTTCCTAATATCTTGCATGCAAAGTGATAAGTTAGGTATCTCTAAATCCTTGGTCCGGCATCTAGAGAATTTCACTCCGCACCTTGATCCGGCTACGTGTGTTGTTTTACTAAACCTTATCTTTACCTTATATTAAGCATCGTAATCGATATTTGACAAAGTTATTACTACGTACCAAGCAACACAAGCCTATTAGATAGTATACACTAAATCTACGTTGATAATTCTTTTCCTATTATCTACCTCCTTGGTCCGGCAAGTAGCATTAAGGCGAGTTTTAACGTTGGCCATCCATTAAAAGGACTTCTAAATGAAAGAATTATCAATACATGCAAGACACTATTCAAGACTTGTTATTTTAGCTAGATTTTACCTTGTTATTTACCCATAGTTCCCACAACCCTAGTTATGGAGTTTAGTTACCCATGGTCATAGTCACACAATTCATATTGATAATGTAATACTTCATGCACTTACTTTGATGAGAATGAATAAAATCCAGAAATTTACTTGATTAATCAACAAAAACACCCACAATCAATTCCAGAAAAAGTATATCAAATACCAAAATCAATAGTTCAAACACTAAAACAAGAGTACTGAAAAATATCCAAGAGTCTAACCCCAAAAACGAGGTTTTTCGAACTATTTATAATAAAAACAAAACCTAATAAAAGAAGAATTCTAATTAATGAAAATCTGTCCAAATGCGTCTGAGTCGACGGACCTCGTGACGGACCGTCGTGGGCACGACGGACCGTCATGGCCTCCGTCGTCCCATACTTCACAAATTATTCTTCTGCTTACTTCATTACCCTCAACGAACAGGTATGACGGACCATTTCAAACACGATGGTCCGTCGAGGGGCTCCGTTCCATAATACTTAACTTCTTGGAATTAGGTACTGGGACTACTCTCTGATCATCACGACGAACAAGCAGGACTGACCGTCGTGGCTATGACGGTCTGTCATGAACTTCCGTAGTCCCACACTTGGTCAGACTTCCCCATCTTCCTTCAGCAGCTTCTCTCCTAACTACGATGCCACCTAAGGACCGTCGCAGCCACGATGGACCGTCATAAGCTCCGTAGGTTGTGTCTTCTGCATTTCTTGCTCAAAAACTCCCACGTTCATCTTTGGACAGATTTCCTGCAAATAAAGAGAACCTACATAAAAAATCAATACAAAAAGGCTTTAGACACACACTAAACTTAAGAAAAAAGCATTAAAAGTACCGTGAAACCACGGTACATCAACACCCTCAACTTAAATTCGTTGTTTGTACTCAAGCGATGCACTATGACTCACTATAAAATCTTTGTACAAGAGTATCCACATTTTAGCTTTCGCAATCATTTGGCTATCAATCCCGATCATTCTCATTATGTTCATGCATGTTATAACTATTAGGCTTGAATTATGTGGAATCAGACCATGACACAGACTCACTACGCAATGACACCTATCCTCTTCAATTTCTCACCCAGGTGCTAATATTTTCGGTATTGCAACTATTGTCCTCACTTCAAAATAACATCCTCATTTTTCACACAATGATTTCAGCTTGAGTATAAGGATTACTTTTCAACACTCACTCTCAGAACAAATTCACAACTCATTTGTACATATTGCCATAAGCTTGCCCTTATTTTCACTGCTTTAAGTTCGCCATACAACTCTTAAGATCACGATAGGACTTTCTTAGCTTGTAACATAGGCTCAGGGTCAGGTAGGGTATCTTTAGGTATACTTTAGTGACTTGTTGCCCTCCTTGACATATCGGCTAAGCGTACCACCTTTTCATCGTTTATTTCGCCCTATTTCTCAATTTTCTTTTCACCTTGCTGTTTTCCCTTTCTTATCCTTATGTGTAAGTGACTTTTCTTTTTTCTTGTGTTTATTTTGTTTTATCTGTATACTTTATATATATATATATATATATATATATATATATATATTGTCACTTCTGTTTTGTTCTTTCTTCCTCTTCATTCTTTCAACCCCACTTTTCGGAGTATTCCTTATAACAGCCACCCTCAACTCATGACTTTGCCATGAGTCAAGGTTCACAATACCCATGGTTGGGTCAGGGCCACGACAAGGATGCTTTCTGCATTAGCCACCCTCAACTTATGCTTTTGGCATAAACTGAGGTGCACATGTCCAAAGAGGGACCAGGGCCAACACATTGTTCCCAGAGAAGATCAGTTGGGGTGAAAAAGAAAGATCTGTTTTTAGGCTCAAATCATTTGGATCAATAAGGGATTAACTTCATTTGGTTTTTTGTTAATTTTAGGCTCAGGATTGTCTATTTCGAACAAAGGCCTATGATTCTTTCCTAATTGTTTATTTTGGCTTACTTTTAGCAAGACTAACCAGGCAAGTTCTAGCTCATTATCAATGGTGGATCATTCGAATTTCCCACACACTCACTTGACATATCATTACATTCCCAGATTATTAGACACCTAGTTCGAGTCTTAGATTCATGGTCATGCAGTAGTGTATCTCTATGTCATGAGTTATACTATGTACACAAGATATAACATGCCGGTTCAACAATAAAAGTAATCAGTCTTTTGGGGGAAAAGAACACAGGCAAGAAAACCCCAAAAGAGGATTGTGAATTGGGCTACTCAGACTTCACCCTAGCACTCACTTTCCATTTACCCCACCCCCAACAAAAAGATATGCAATTGTCCCCAATGCATTAAAGAAAAACTAAAATACGCGAGTGGTAGGTGAAGCAAACCTGAGGCGCAAAGCGCCAGCGATCAGCAAGCTGGTGGGTCCGGTTCCCCGGAACCCACTCCCTCCGTAATCTGGACACCCTTAGTAGTGTCCTCATCAGCAACAGCACTATCAGTAGTGCCTCTCACTGTCTCCACAACTCTGGAGCTAGACGCCCCGGCAGCTAACTCTACAGCCCTCAACGTACGGGCCTTCTCATCAGCAATCGAGGCTCTCCTCGCAGCCTCCATCTCACGGTGCTCCTTATTCCTCGACCTAGC